>RXIC02000003.1:0-204079 GCA_003952965.2 Morella rubra
GTAATAGGATCCTTGCCCATCCAATAAAAAAAAAAGACTGAAACAAATAAAAAACAGGTTCTTTTATGTGGGTCACTGAGGTCTCTGTAAGCTCCAAATGACAAGGGTAACTAACAATTGGGTCCCAAATGTAAGCGCAAAACAGAGGCCAATAAATTTGACCTCGCTGATTAGCCAAAAAAAATTTTGACACCGCATTTTCTTTCCTTCTGCCTGGGAAGATAACATATAGGCTACGGTTGGATACTTTTCAAAACGTTTTCAAAAATTTATAACAGTTATTTTTTTTTTATCGATTTTAATATTTTTTTATTAATCTCGATATCTTTTTATAAATTTTAACAATTTTTAATACACGTTTTTACCGATTCTAATTGAATTTACACGACTTTTAAAAAAATACAAATACAAACAACTGTCGTAAGTTCCTCAGTCAGAATTCCGTGCTGTAAGCACAAAACGGCAATTCACACCAGCCATCCACTCCGTTCTGCCCTGCAACAAATTCCCATTATGGAAGATCTCATTGTAAACTAATTTCTCCGTCTGTCTTGTTCTCTGTAGCTATGTCTCACAGTAAGTCCCACAGAAACCCGCTCGTGCCCATGGCGTTCCCTGCCGAGCCCGTCTCCCACTTCCTCCAATCCGCCACTTCCAATCTCCTCCCTCTCTTCAATCCCCCCAAAACGACGTCGCTGTCTCCCCCTCAAGCCGCACCACCCTCTAAAATCTGCTTCCCACTCCTCCTCCCCTCTAATTCACCCTTCGACTTCACTGGGCCCGACTCCATCTCCACCACCAACAGTGGCGTCCCATCGTCGTCCGAGACAAACTCCTCCTCCGCGTTCCCATCGACTGTCAGGATTGCCGGGCTGAACTCCAGCGGCAGGGGCGGTGGGCCCGCCTTCGTGGGCCAGGTCTTCAGTATGTGCGACCTTTCCGGGACCGGTCTCATGGCCGTCTCCACCCACTTCGACATTCCCTTCCTCTCCAAAAGGTGCACCATTTTTAAAAGTTTTAAATACTCAACTGGGGATTTCTGCAATATGGCAAAATTTCCTTGGACACTAATTTCTTTGACCAGAAATTTGAAAAATAATTATTTGAGTTGAATCTCTTTTGGTTTGTAGAACACCTGATTGGCTTAAGAAGATTTTTGCAACAATAAATAAGAGCGAAAGAAATGGCCCTGTATTCCGCTTCTTCATGGATTTAGGTGATGCTGGTACGTTTTGGTAGTAGGGATCTGTTGTCCTTATCATAAAGTACGATTAGAAAATTTTCTACTTGAGATTACTTGAATACTGACTCGTAATGTTGCAGTGGCATATGTTAAACGATTGAATATCCCAAGTGGCGTGGTGGGTGCCTGTCGTCTTGATTTAGCATACGAGCATTTCAAGGTATTGCTCTTGCTTGAATGTCGGGGATGTTTAGATCGTGTGGAAAATAAATACCTTGTGAGGTTCTACTTGGTCTTAACATTCTGGGAGCATCTCATCCCTGGTTGGGTTATATTTCACATGCTTGAAGCCTTTTATCTATAAAGTTTTGTGTGGCTATAGCTAACCTTAGATACATGAAGAAACCTTAATCCTATAATACACATGAAAGCAAGGAACGACCTTTTCATAAACGAGCTCTGTTGAAGCTTTGTTCAGATGTTCAATTAATGATGGTGGATGTTTTTTGGGAAAGCTAAATCCCAAATGCCAGGCAATAGAAGATTTTGTGATCGTTTCTGCATTTCTCTGAATGCAAAAAAGCTGTGTGGGGTCTAAGTTTGGTATAAAATGTCATGCATCAGTGGTGAATTTGAAGCAAGTGATAGTTTCAAGTTGTTTAGTACTAGTTTGCAAGAGGTGTGGAAACCTAGTTCAGGAGATTCAGAGACAGAATTTCAAGAAATGATAGACTATGGAGTTAATGCATCTACTAGAGGTTAGAAACATGATACAAGTTACTCTATGTTTTGTGGTTGTTTTTACATTTCAAATATATTACTATGTTTGCTTTGAGGGAGTAATATGGGGTGCATTGGATGTGCTATAAGGACGGGTAGAATGCTAGAAAGGATGCTCATTGAGGAGGTTAAACGCATATCTTTGGACAGAGAGCATATACTTGAGTTTATCAGAAGCTTGGAGTTATACTAATGTTGCCGACTCAAATAGTTGGACATAGGCATTGTAGTTCTGAATGAGCTCTTTGTGTTATTTTAAATTTGTGAAATAGTCTGTAGTATGCTTGCACATGGTTCATATCTACAATACGGCAAGAAATGGATTCAATTTTTAACGTAGTTTCCTAAAAGTATGTTCTTGTGTTGAAATCATTCTGTGGTCTTCTTCCAGATTAGTTTTTAAATTGGCCATTATTTGTGATTCAGGAAAAACCTCATTTGTTCCAGTTTGTTCCAAATGAAAAACAGGTATGAAAAGGAGTTCATGTGTTGTTATCCATTGGGATTTAGCATTTTTTTTTTTATACTTTACTATCCCTGCAGGTCAAGGCTGCCAACAAGCTTCTGAAGACAATCCCACGGAATGGGGGAAGCAAAAAGGTTGATGGTGTTCCAGTTTTTAGTGCTCAAAACTTGGACATTGCCATAGCAACTACAGATGGGATTAAGTGGTGAGTTCTGCCATGTTGTGCTTGTTTGTAGCTTAGGACTTTATTTTTTGGACCCCCCCGGGGGGGGGAGGGGGTTGGGGATTTTATTTCTTGTTCATGGCATATTGTTGTGTGATGAAGGTGAATCTTTAGTTTTGGGTTCCATCTTAGTTTGCTATCCGCCCTTGTATTCTAGGTATGTTAGCCCGGTCTTGGTGGAAAAGGAAATGCTGATTTGTTTGCTCTTTTCTGTCTTCTAGCCTTTGTCAAATAGTTACTTATTTCGTATTGAAGGCTGGCTTCTTATTCTATTTTTATTCCAATAAGCTCTTCTAAGATATATAACATTGGACATTGTAATTTTTCTTTCTGTGAGACTATAGTTTGAATCTTTGATGCTCACATTGTTACTGGTACTTCCATCAGGTATACTCCGTACTTCTTTGATAAAAACGTGCTTGATAACATTCTTGAAGAATCTGTTGACCAACATTTCCAGTCTTTAATTCAAACTCGGCACATGCAACGCCGACGGGATGTTGTTGATGACAACTTGACTGCAGAAGTAATTGAAGAGATTGGTGATAGCCTATGGGAGCCTCCAGAGGTATGAAATCCATCGCTCTGTCATTAATTCTTGGAGAGGTATCAAACTTCAAAAACCCAGGAGTGTTAGCATATTAGATGGGTGGATCAGAGATCTTGTATCCATTCTATAACGCTTTTGCTTCAGAGCTTGGTGACTCACGGCAATTGGCAGTAAACTGTTTTTAGAAGCGGTATTAGTTTTGTTTGCCAGTTCATATTGGGTTCTGTGCTCTCAAGACATGCTTGCCAGCAGTAATCATCACTCTGGAATAGAATTGAATGTAATGAAGAAGATATAGAGCAAAGAAATAGGAAGAGAAGTAAGAAACAACAAAGTTGAACAACAAATCAGCTACGCCAAGGATGTAAAGCTTGAACTCATGTTTTGTCTTGATTGCAACATCTCGACAGGTTCAAGAACTAATGGATGAGATGGGAAATTCTGGAATACCTTTTAGTGTTATTTCAAAGGCAGCTGAAATGCAGCTCCTTTATGCAGTCGACAGAGTGATCCTTGGTAACAGGTGGTTGCGGAAAGCCACAGGGATACAACCAAAGTTTCCTTATATGGTTGACTCATTTGAGAAAAGGTATGTCTACGGCAAATCAGTTGATGAAAAAAGTTTATGGCATGGTTTGCCTTTTCCCTCATATACAAAGTTTCAATGATGGAAACTGGAAACTCTATGTAAACCATCCAGAATTGACCACTTGATATGACGTTCCAGTAGTTTCTGAATTCTAATTTTTGACTGACTAGATAACCTAGGCATTTCTTTGTTGTGTCCTTTAATGTGCTTAAGAAGATGCTGTATCTTCTGGCATCAGAATCCACTTTCAAGAACTTCCTTCTCTAGTTCAGTTATTGCCAAAGAAAACTTGAAGTATACACTCTAGTGCAGAAAACAAAGATGACTGCATACCTAGACTTGGAAAATAAAGTATGGTCACAGATAAAAGAATCCGGTAGTGAAGGGTGATGCCTCATGTGACAGATGTTCACTTGGTCTTTATCAAGAAATAGCTTTCTCTCGCTGTTCCAAGGTCAAAAGGTTTTTTTTTTTTTTTTTTAGGGTAACTAAGGTCAAAGGCTGAAACTGAGTAACTGACAACTTCTAGGTTTTGCGTCTTACAATTATTGATGTAAAAGTTTGTTTTTACTTCCATTATCTTTCCCAAGGATACATTTGGGAAGGAACCACGGTGTTGTTAGTTTGCTGTAGTATACAAAAACCACACAAACTGGGAAAGAACGGTATGGTATTTGGAACATTATAGCAAGACTCTTGATGGTCTGGCCTCTTGCAAATTAGAGTCACTGTTCCACCCCTCATGTCGAGGTCTTCTTTGCTTGTATCCAGTGGATGAGAGCATGGATTTGTGTGACCTGTTTGATTTGATTTGGGTACCATGTTCACAGAAAGACTCAAGCTAAGATATAATGGGCTTTCTTGTTGTTTTGGCGTGGCTGTAGACCTTGTTGCTGAACTATGCATACCACATACATGATGCTTTTTGTTGTTCCCTTGGTGTCTTTTTTAATCGTTTGTTATGTTTGATGGAAGGCTTGGGTATCGTTGCATGGTTAATGCAATCTACGCTTATAGGTTAGGAACATTGGTTTCTACTAATCAACAGTTAGCATTGGGGCTTTTGCTCTTCAACTATTGCTCGATGCTTGTAGATTCAAAACTATAGAGGTAGAATAGTGGTTTAGTGTATGACTTCATGAGTTTATCGTTGAACATGTAGCATTTTTTCTTTTTCAATGTCATTTTAGGACCATTTCAACAGCCTGAAGTAACTGGCCAAAAACTTGTAAACTTAGGCTGTTTGTGGCAATGATCGTTTGATCCGTTTCCCCCCTTAAATATTCACATTGTAAGACCTGAGTACAACTGGAACTGGTTCTACCTCTCGTGCATGCATTTATAACAGCATCATTGTTGTTATGTTGCAGGAGTGCGGCTTCTTTTCTGAGATCATCCCTGCCTAGCAGCTGTCTTCCCAACATTGAGATGGAGAATGATAGTATAGATTCTCAACGCCGAGGCAATTCAGAGCTTACATTAAAGGATAATATTCAAGACCACCAAGGACACAAACGTGATCTCAGGTTGCCTTTTGCAGATTTACTTAGTCATCTATGGTCAAAAAAGTCATGTCAAACAGAAGACTCATCGATGGAATGCATAAAACAAGGCCTCCAGCCAAATCCTTTTCTTCCGAAGATTACAATGGTTGGAATCTCAACTGGGGAGGCTGGTCCGATGAGCAAAGCCAGTTTAAAGAAGACCATGGAGGATCTAACAAAAGAGTTGGAGCAGACTGAGCAGGGAAATTCCACATATGGTAGTAGCAATGAGTTCAAAATTGATGATAGGGATCCACTGTTTGTAGCAAATGTGGGCGATTACTATTCTGGCATGACAAAGACTGGTTCAGCACGCTGGGTCCGTGGTAGAAGTGTTTAGAGGACCTGGTTGAGGACATAGTTGCTTTTGGTGGGGATAATTGTGAATATTTATGCATTTGATAAATACGCGGTCTGCCAACAAAAAGAAAGCAAGGGAAGAAAAGTGTAATCTGGTAAGCCATAGTTTTGTAGGTTATATTTCTTGCTTGGATGCCATCTTCTTGGGTGTGTGTCCAAGTGGAGGCATTTTGTCTGCGATGACAATCGGCCATCTTAGCATTAAGGGTGACTATTAGCAGACAGTGAAGATCACCTGGTCGAATTTTGTATGCTCAGATGCTTGAATAAGACATTGAACAAGATATATATTTCTTTCTTGCTCTGGTTATGGCCATGGGCCCATGTTGAGCATTCTGGTTGTGGATTTAGGAAGTCTGCGAAATCTGGCTTCGTTGTATTATAATGCTTTTACAAGTAAATGTAGCTTGAGTTTCTAACCGAATCTCAAAAGGTTTTCAGGCTGTTCATACCGGATGTTGTTTTATAACTTTCTAGTGGAGGGCATGTGCAAAACAAAACCTACAGTCGAATAATCATGGATATTCGCGAGGAATTCCTTGAGAGATGGATGGGGGCCCCATCATATAATGGTTCTGCTATTGAAGACTGTTCAATGAGCTCGACATTTTAACTTCTTTTGAAGGTGTTAAATCTGCGCATAGGCTATACCATAAAAATTGTCTGTCCGACTGTCCGCATCTTTGCCTTGAGCTAGATGTAGCAATTAACAGAATCTTAATGAGCAACATGTAGTATTTTAACTTTCAGATTCTATGCCCTTAAGAGTAATGTTTTCGGAAGAAGCAAGTGTTGAGGCGTTGGTTGGATAAGCTTATATTATTTCTTATTATGGCAATGGAGCTATTTTCTTTTTGTTGATTGACATGCATGTGCATCTGTTCCATTGATTGACATGCATGTGTATCGAGAGGATCAGTTTCTGAAAAATTAAAGCCGACCATTGAACCGAGGTCTCCCAAGACTGATGGGACCGATCCTAATTCAGTTTCAGCGAGTGTCATTTTCGATCACCGTGAACAACCAACAACCACCACACAAAAAATTGCCCACCATGAAGAACCAAGACCAAACCAAAAAATTTGCCCACCGTGCAAGCATTTACATCATTGATCCAACAAAAAATCGTCAACAAATTTTAATCAACAAAAACCAAAATCAAAAAAACTAGAAATTAGGAAAATCCAGAAATAGGGAGGGACCCAAAAACCTAGAGAGAGAGAGAGAAAGGGGGGAGAGGAGAGGAGAGTTGTGGCAACAAATAAAGAGGGGAGAGAAGTACACCGGCTGAAAGGGAGAGAGGGGAAAACCCTTACCCTCGGGGCTCGGGGTCGTGGATAAGGGGAGGGGAATGATTAGAAATTAGAACCCCTAAAATTAGAATATTTTATTTTAGGCTTGGTTTGATTTTGATGGATCGAACCCCTAAAGTTAAGCATCGAACCAAACCCTCAGTTTTCAAAGGGACTGGGTCAGCAACCAAACCGACCTCAATATAAACCGAACAAAGCGAGTTGGGCTCACTCAATTTCTATCTGGCCGATCAGTTTCAGTCCAACTATGATTAACTAGTTCTATTATAGTTATTTGAATTTCAACTGTTTGGATGTAAAATTTTAATAAAATTTTATATCGGTATATAAAAAAGAGGTGGCATTACAATCGATGAATAAGAAAAAAATAAAAGTAAAATTTTAATGTATATTTGTAAAGGTAAAGTTTTAATAAAATTTTTTAAAATTTTTGATAAACAAACGCTATATTAATATGGCTATTCATTCTTCTAGCGCAAACCCGTTAGTACAATTGATTGCTCCAAAACTGAACCTTTAAACCAGAAAGAACCCGAGTTTGGAATGGAGCATGGGATACTAGGGGACGAAGCTATCAGGCTATATATGTATTGGGCAATGAGAAAAATTCTTTGACAGAGAGAAAGGCGGCTGCGGCGCATATGCTTTTTGCATGCTCTTGGCGCCCCCACCCCACCAAAAGAAAAAGCTATAGAATATGACTTTTCCACCCCTTTGCCTGAACGAAAGAATTCTGTGGAATTCTCCGCACAATTATTTGAAAGCTAGCTCCGGTAACAAGATACATGTACCCATGACTTCACATCACGCTTTTGAGATATTTTGTTAGGAACTTGTTTTTTTACTGTTTCTTGGCGTAGCATTAATGCCCATTTTTTTTCTTTTGGTAGAACAACACTAGACATCTGGCCAGCTGATGGTTTGATGTTGTTTCTACCGTATATGTATATGGTTAGACTAAATGAACCACACGCCTGCATTCCTACACTCTAAAGTAGACCCTCAACATTGAACATAAATTTCCCAGAACTAATATATAAGCACCGATAGCCGCATGCAGTTGATCGCTTCACTAATAACTGATCAGAGACGAACATCCCTGCAGAATTCCTGAGAAATGAGACAGTTGATCTCCTCGCATTGTATTTCACTTGAAGTGCGGTTCTGAGTTCATTGCCCTGACAAGACGGGATAACTTGACCGTAGCACCACGGACTCTGCATTTCTGCAAGTTTCCATTTTTAGGACCGATATTTGATGATGGAAGGGCCACAAACAGAGGCCAATGATGTCTAGCTCATAGTGTTTACTACTGCTATTACAAAGTTAACTAATCATGAAAACAAGAAACTAGAGCTACAATGGATGACATACATGCTGATAGTGGCGATAGTTCCTTGGTGCTTTCCGGTACCTTCCCCATCTCCTCGTGTGTGGCCCTTCCCATTAATGAAAAGATGGTGTATGGTGGGATGTCCCCCCGCCCCCCGGCGCTCTCAAAGCTTTTGCCAAACCCGCCTTTCTCTCTCTCTCTCTCTCTCTCTCTGTCTCTCTGAAAGAAGAAAGAAGAAAGAGGCAGATATGTCTTCTCAGAAGATCCCATGCATGATAATGACAATCACATCTTTAGTCACACCTAGGCCTTCAAGAAGGCATAACAAAAGCCTATATGGCATCCTATATATCTTTCTGTCTAATCTGACCAACGCGAAGAAAGACCAGAAGAGTTTGGCTGAGTTCTAATGACGTATAACGAGTCTAGACCTTGTAACTTGAATGAACTAATCATCTCGAGAGGGAGCGAGAGTTTTTGGGTAGGGACGGAGAGACAGTAAGTCTTTCCAATCATCTTGAATGAAGTTCCTCATGTTGTCTGCTAAGTGAGAATTCAAAAGCTATCTACGTGCGTTTAAGATCACAAATTGTGTGATTTATCTATGTATGCTAAAACCATCATATGATTGATGAACGCCTTTAACAACGTATATTATCTAGTGGGTTTGGTGTGGTTGATTTTAAGGATTCCTCTAAGTCGATAAATTTGAAGACAAAACTTTAAACATTTTCTTTGACAAATCCAACCAAACAAAGGCAAAAGGCATGCAGGATAGTAATCAATGCAAGATCTTATTCCCAAACTGAAATTTTGGACCCCTCCCTATAAAAAGGATCAGAGAATTGTTTGGGCTAGGTAGAACTGCTAGTGGTGGTCCCAAATTAAATATTTTAGATATTAATTAAGCTTCCTTTGGAAGCACCCATTTCGTAAATTAAGGTTGTGTTTGAGTGTTAAAATTTTTTAAAATTTTAAATATTGAAATTTGTGAAAAAATGAAAAAAGAGATGATTAGAATAAATTTTTTATATTTATTATGGTGAAAAGTAATCATTTAATAGGAAGAAAGATATTATATTATAATTATTTTATTATATTAAAATTTCGGAAGGCTAAAATTTTAATAAACAAACACAACCCAAGTACAAATACAGACTCAGCTTCCTTCTTGGAGATCATGACAATATATATGGATACTCAGTTCAATTAGTGTCTCCATCTTTAAGTTGGTATAAGAATTTTTTTTTTATAGAAATGTTTAAATGGCTTAATTAATCAAGGCCTTCTCAAGACTATTTGGGGCAACCAGCAGACCTATTCTTTTAATGTGCGTTTAATTTAATCATTTAAAACATTAACTTTAATTTTGATATTAATTAATTCCTTCGTCCATGAATATTATATAAAAATCCAAGCTAGCGAGTAATTGTATATAATCACCAATCTTTTTTCTCGATAAATTATCGAATCAAGCGAGCAAAGATTAATGGAGAGTGGTGTAATTTTTACAGCCATCGTTATTGCTTCTTTTTATTTTTTATAATATTGTTTTTGACTCACTTTTTTGCTCATAATTTAAGTATCTCATACCAAAGAACTTCTCGTTGGATAGAAGCACTACCCAATTAACTCCACTGATCTCATGGAATAAACTATACATATCTTTTTTGTGGTTAAAAAGGGCGGAGATAACCAGTGTAACAATCCTCTCTGTACATGACTATAGATCAGAGCATTTTTCGTTGCAAAATGTTCGATTTGAACTATAGTTATTATCCATTAAGCGAGCCTATCATCATAGCACCACCAAGACTATCAACCAGTCTCGATACATCCACTGAATAAACTATACATATATCTCGTTGACATATTTCAATTCTTGAAGATAAATGCTTCTGTATCCATGTTTACTCTGAAGTATCTTGTACTCTTCAATTTTTCTCTTCCTATCTTTTTTTCCCCTTTTATCTTAAAAGTATAATCTCATAACAAAATTAATCAGATAATATGATGAAACTTATCATGCGTTTGCCTTCCCCTCTGCAAGAAGTATCATGGAAGTTCAACATTAATCACATACTCAGCCTATCCACCTCCATCAACAATACTTGAAAGCCACCTGCAACCTCCTTGAACCTAATCTTGAAACATCTCCTCTTTCTATTTAATTTCTTCATTTTTTTTCTGGAACTTTTTTTTTCTTTAGGCTTTCTGACCCTTCAATTTGATTTATCGTATAAATTCATTTGCTAAGAAAAAACAAAAACCCGTTAGGGATTTACTAACCATCTCTAAATTTTGATTAATATGCAATTGATTTTGCATTAATGTGAACCATAAACTGGCCAATTGCCAAAGCAAATGGACCAACAAGACATGCAGTACCATGGGTGGAGAATACCTAATTAGTAATTAATCAGTTTCAAAGCAACCTTAATTATAACTATATTAGGCAAGCTTCACCTATATATATCTATACCCACCTCTAATGGCACAAAAATGCCCGTGATGGAGACTTTACAGGTTTGTGGATTAATTTTTTGATCTAAACTCTGTAAACCCGTCCATAAATGTCAACTAATACTCAAACATGTGTATGATCTAGACAACTCACTTGCTATCTTAGTTATTTCCTTCTTTTTTTGATGAAGAGAAACTATGTATAACAAACCCATTAATTAGTACTGAAGAGGTTAACTTTGCAGCCCACCATTCCTCATTTAAGTCAGTACTAGTCTGGGAAATCAAAATTAGGATCGCGAGCCTTATTCAAGGAGTTCCAGATACATCCTAACCATCGAGCTACCCGAAGTGGGTTTAGTAATGATTATTTGCAACATAAATAAAAGCAAAATATGTAATCAAGACTCTCTACTTCTAAACCAACCGCCCTTTCTCCCGCACCACCCTCAAGAAAAGTAAACAAACAAAAGTTATAAACTAGGTTAAAAAAAACAAACATGATTGCATGCTTATAAAACTTGAAATCAAAAGCTAACATAGACAGACACATGACATGCATGCATGCTGCTAGCTACCACTTATCTTATATATTCCATCGATCCTTAAGGTAAAAGCTCCCCTTTGTTTCTGTTCTAGTCCTCCACCTACCCGATCAAATCCCAGGCAAATTAATCTGAACACTGCCTAACTTACCATACCACACATTCACTGCCCCCACACGGCCACCGAATCACTCACCGTAAACAACGCAAAAGATTCCCCTCGTAAAGAAAGCAACTTTTGGAAAAACAAAAATCACACACCCATTTTTCAATGGCTCAAGATTCCTTACCAATAAAATTGGAATCAAAAGTTATCCCAGACTTGTTTTACAAGGCAACCGAAGATTGGAATATTTTCTTCTTTCTCTTTTTGTCTCTTTCTAATTGAGCTAGCTGTGAGGTGGGGTCTAGCAAAACACCAAGATGTTTCTAGCAACATCGGTTGGAGGATCCAACGGCCACGATTCCATCATCATCACCACATGTACAGTACAACAGCCCAGCAACGGCTATTTATTTTGCAATTTTCACCATAAATTATTAAATTTGATGCATTTAACAACAAACTATCAATTGGTGTATACCTTGCAAACATTAAAGATTGTATTATGCATTTATTTAAAAATTTTAAAGGTGAGATCTTCATATAAGATGTAAAGTATAAATATATTTCGTAATTTATGATTTTTAATAATTTAGGGGTGTAAATCATAAATTACGGGCCGTTAGAGAGTTAAAAATCTAATTTACACAAAAAGTGAGAATGAAAGATTGGGCCCCAGTGGATCCCAAGTTGAGTTGTGTCCCCAAAGCCCACGTACGGTGGCGGTGCAGGCTGACCTCATCAACTACTGTGCAGGCGCCAGTAGTGTGTGAATTCATGTGATGCCAACTCTCGAACAAGAATCATATTCACGCTCCCGTAGAGTGCGTGCATAACAGCCTATTTAACTCCAAGCGACATGAGACTTTAAATTGCACAGTTTGTACTTAGAGACGAGGGACCTCGCCTTCTATTTGAATAGTTTTGAACAATTTTTTTTGTATTTTTTGTTTGACAAATTTTAATCCTTAAAAATTTTATCATCATTATAAAAATTTCTCTCTTCTTATTTTTTCACGAACTTCTTCACTTTTTTATTCTATATATTTTCATCAACTTTTTCGTTCTATCTCCTCAATTTTTCATTACTGTTTAAAATTTTAACAAAATTTTGTTTCTAAACATTATGTTAATAGAGTGTGATGGTATCAAAAGTCAAGTAGATAAGCGATGTTGATTGGAGGCTCCATATGCTTGGATGCAATCCGAGCTTGATTTTTATTTTCTTTTTGAATCAAGGAGCCCTTGATCGTTTTTAATATCGTGGTTTCTGGCAATTCCTTCCTTAATTAGCGGATAGTTTTATCGATTTGTAGAATTTTGGGTGATTCTTCTCTACTGGGCTCCAATTCGATTGGAGTTAGGGAGGTGAAAGTGAAAGACTTTCCTTCCTCTTGCGATTATTTCCATGCGTGACTTGAGTCTAGCTAAGATTGACTAATCTAATTAAGATGGCATCATATTTTGAATATTCTTTCCTTTCATCCCAGCTAGGCCTCCTAGCATAAGTCCTCGGCCCTAGCCTTATGATCTTATACTCTTACCTTGGGCATGGACTGAAACCCCGTACCTTACTAGGCGATCTTCCTTCTATAGGGCGAAGAGTATTTACCCATTAGAATGCTCCATTGAGAAGGTGATAGGTATTTAAGAATTTTATTATTTAATCCATGTTCGTATTGAATTCAAACAACAGAGTATGGACATAATACGAATTTTGTGAGCTATAAAGTCAAAATAATTTTTTCTATAAATCATTAATTGAAAAAAAAAAACATTCATCACATGGACTAGTTAGACAATCAAATTTCTTTTTCGCGACAATACACGTGATTCATTTCATAATTGTGTCGAAGAGAATTGGAAATCAATTAAAAGTTATTTGTGGCAGTTACCACCCCACAATTGCAGCAATATGGTCGATAATTTACAACATATGTTTTGTTCTTTTTGGCCAACGAATGAAATGCATTATATTCAACTGTAAAACATTTTGTGTACGAGGTTCGAATGAACTTGACATAATTGAAAAACGCATCAATGGTACTAATAACATAAGGATCTGAATATTAATTAAATCAAAAACCCGCTTACACATAATAAAATTCGAATCATGCTCACTTATTGAATACAGCTCGTGTAAAAGTCTGTCTTTGTAACAAGTATTTCCCTTTTCATTGGGCAACTTAGTTAATTAATAAACCCAAGAAGTGAAACTGAGTAAAAACTTCTAGAGAAAATAAAGTGCACGCTGTCAAAAAAATTGTGAACCGTAGAACTCAAATTATAGAACTCTTTGTAGCACTAGCAAAGAGAGTGGGGACTGACTTTCAGATTCCATTGTTCCTAAACTTCTTCTCTTTATTCCAAACCTCTACGTTCCAGCTCCAAGAGCCCCACTCCCCCCGAGGGAGTGCTTGCAACACAAAATGGAATGTAGCCCAGTTGTAAGACATGCTATGCCGATCCACCACATGTACCCGCAGAGTGCAGTCACCTCCTCGACGAGGCGCGTAGCAGAATCACGTGTGCGCACGCCAACCCAATCAGATTTCGAGTACATAGATAGTTAAAGCATTTTGGAGGCATTTCAATGGGGCATTTCTTTTTGGAAGTTGGAACCAACACCTCTCCTTATTTTCCTTGCCACTTAGCTTTTGGCCTACTTTGACATTTTGCGGCAAAGTCAATGGAAAAGCAAAAATCTCAAGTGGGTTTCAGAAGACTGACTATAAAAGAGGTGTCCCCTAGCCCTCTCTGAAGTCTCAACTCCAATGGCCCCTCCTAAAACGGCAAAACCTCCCTCCTAATTCTCTCTCTCTCTCTCTCTAGCTAGTTTTCTTTCTTATATTTTAATTGGGTATTATTTCTTCCCTTTTATAAAATAAATAACAATTACCAAGTCAGTGCTCCATCATTTCCTCTCACTTCTCCAATTCAAAAGTCAGCTGTCCTCTCTTTCTCTCTCTCACTCTCTCTGTCTGTGTATTTCCTCAGTGCTAACATCACCCAGTTGTGGGGTGCGGTCATTGCAGAGAAGAAGAAGGAGAAGATATATTGTGTGGGAATTTCTAGGTGAGAGGCCTAGTGGACTATAGTGGTGATCAGTCAATGGCTGAGGACTGGGATCTACATGCGGTGGTGCGGAGTTGCAAATCCGCAGCCACCAAGAAGGGTATGACCATTTCTACCACCACCACCAACACCAGTACCGCTTCAGAAGAAGACCCTTTGGCTTGCCTGGCCTCTCTAACTTTCGAGGAGGAGAATGACCTATTTTCTTTTCCCCATCTTGTAGAGCCGAGAAACAATGCTTTCCAAGAATTGCAGGAACTTTGCAAGTCCTTTTTCCCCACTACCACGGGCAGTCATGGCGTCGATCCCGATTCCGCCATTTCAGATTTACAGAGACGACGCCATCCAGTACGGCCTTCTAGTACAAGTACTCCAGTCAAGTCTCATTTCAAACCCGGTTCCTCTTCGTCTTCTGGTTTTGGAGGAGTCCAAAACCAACAGCAACGGGGACACGCGCAGCAACAACCACAACTACAACAAAATCAACCCTATCAACCACGACAACAAGTCCATCGACAGGAGTTCCAAAGACCTCAAGCCAATACTGCCATGTCTTTGCCGACCATGCAAACCCAGGCGCCAAGATCGAGAAAAAGGTAATATTTTTGCTCATGTACAAACAAACCTAACACGGTAAAATTAAAATCTTTATGATGATGTTTTTGGAGGCTAAAATGGTCCCTTTGCTTCAATTCACAGGAAGAGCCAACAGAAGAGAACGGTGTGCCATGTAACCGCAGAGAATCTATCATCGGATATGTGGGCATGGCGTAAATACGGACAAAAGCCAATCAAAGGTTCTCCATATCCAAGGTTTAGTTCATATGGACACTTTTGTCGCTGACCTCTTCTGAAAGATTTTTCTTTTTCGGAGTCAATTTCGATCTAATAGTCGGATTTCTGAAAACACAGAAACTACTACCGGTGCAGCAGTTCAAAAGGGTGTGCAGCAAGAAAACAAGTTGAGCGAAGCAACATCGATCCCAACATCTTCATCGTCACCTACACCGGCGAGCACACCCACCCTCGTCCCACCCACCGAAACTCACTCGCGGGCAGTACCCGCAACAAATGCTCCACTTCCCATAAGTCCACAGACAAAGATAATTCCGGGTCACCGGCCACAGCTAATGCTACTTCATGCTCGTCTCCTCAGTCAGGAACAAGCCTCTCCCCGACGACACCGCTCGCAGTTCAAACAGATGAAGGTGCGATTATTACCAACAACAACGGCAACGAAGAAGAGAACAAGATCATGATTGGTGGGAACGACAAAGAGACCGAGGAAATCGCGGATGATGTGGACGATGATGACAATGAATATGAGGGTGATCACGCTGATATTCTGATTCCAAACATGACCATGACTGAAGACATCTTCATGGGGCTGCAAGAGCTTGGCTATAGTAGTCCTGGTGGGGACTCCGGGGACAATTTCTCGGATGGTGGTAGGACGAATTCGGGCTCTTCTTGGGTTCCGTGTGGCTCCGCCGCTGCTGCAACTGCGGGAGCCGCCATGGGTGGCAGCTGAGACTTGGGATCTTTTGTTTGTTTTTGGGGATTTGGGCAAACTTTATTGTATAGTTTCCTTCTTTTATCTTCTGCCCGACAACTAGCCATAACATGCCTCAAAAAGAACAGGAAACAACTAGGCATACATAACATAGAAAAAAGATGGAAAGAACCTCTTTCCACCCAAAGGTTTCTGTTTGGTTTAAACTAAAAAAATAAGCGATTGTTTCAAATTTGGTGTTCATATTTTGTATATAAATACCTCACACGGTCATTCGATCTGTGCGTATAGTTTTACTTCAACAAAAAGGTCCGTTTTTGTGATCATGCAAGCTCCGGATAACTGTTTGAGTTTTCACCTTGCTACAGCTGTCTTCAGCTGAATGCTGGACCCTTGCTCAATGTATAACAATGGCAATTATATATAACACTAACAATAATAAATAAGTGAATAAATAAATAAATAAAAGGAGGTGGCCGCGGTGGCCAGGAGTACTGTTAAGTTCAAATGAAAGAAATTATGTCGAAGTGAGAGCTCTGTAGGGTAAAGAAAAGGACAGTTGAATCATCAGCCTCATGAGCATATATAGTGGGTTTTCTGGTAATTTGCCAATATATAAATGAATCAAAATAATAGAAAAATACATATTAGAAAGTAAACTAGTACTTTCTTTTGCAAGCAGCCCCATAAAAATCATCAAGTGGCAATTATCTGGAAACCTATGAGTTGGCAACCCAAATTCGATTGAAACTTTTTTCAGCCTAATTCATGCATGTCTTTAATAGCTAAGGGAATTTGAATTCATATTCAATCATATGTGTATATATGGAAACCAAAATGAGTCCATTTGCATTCGAATTTGTAAATTATTATGGTTTAATATGGGTTCTATTGCATAGTCTTCATTTTACTTTAGAAAAAAATAAATTATTCATTTAATGATATATATATAATTTAAAAGACATGTAAAAAATGATTAAATAATTATTTATATGATTTTGATGGATATATAAGTAACATTGCCAATTATATGTACAAAAATAGACAAGATAACTATGATGTCAATTATTAGTGCCTCGTTTAACCCTTTTAAGGAATCCTATGTAGGTGATGTTTCTTAGATGAGTCTTCATGAGCAGTTCACGGGTCTGATTGGACGTGGCAAAACGGTCCATGTATAATAAATAGCATATAATTATATGTAATAAGACTATTCTGCTAAGAGAATTAGCGGGTTAAAATTAAATTAATAATTAATTAATCAAGTGGGTGTCTGACAGTTGTCCCGAACTTGAACGATCAGATGGCCCTTAGACTGTGAGATCAGGCCCCGGTTAATCTGTTGCCTTCATCACAGGAACAACACAAAGATCCTCTTTTTGTCTGCTTACAAATATAGTGGGATTCTTTGCTACTTCCGAGTGGCTTCATAGGTCAACTATCTCTTATTATTTTATTCTTCGCTATTAGAGTTAGTCAAATATATTTTATTAATTCAATTATTTTTATTTGGTCAACTATATGTTATTTAAAGCAAACAAAAAAAAAACAAGTACTGCACTTTCCCAATACAAATATCTTATATTATAAATTGTTGGCAGTTTTTAAATTAGGCATCCAGCAGCATGCATCATCATTCATGAGATATTTCCAGGGACAGATCACTAGCTAGGCCTAGTGATGCAAGTTGTGTAGCCAATCTTATCTTTTGTTTTATTTTATTTTATTTTTTGGGTAAGTTAGGCCTATCTTATCTAAGCTAGCCACTTTTTTAATTTATTTTAGAGAAATGGGACAAAGGGTGACCCTGTCCTTGAAGTAGCCCTAAAAGGTCATTTTGTCCTGTAAGTGAAAAGAAGTACTGAGTCAAACTGGAAGGGGTCATGCAACTCGTTTTTTGTATAGAAATTGTTAGTTGTGTAATCTATGTGGTTGATAAAGATTTGGGATCTAAATTTTAATTTGTATGAAAACGAAATTTGAAGTATTTCAACAATCAAAGGCCTGCAAATTAACCATATTTTATGTGACAGATTGGATAAGAAGGGAAGGAAGAATATTCAGGAGACATTAATTAGTACTATATGAAGTATTAATTTATCATTCACGTCCTAAACTAACAACTAGAAACCAATTGTGTTTAGGCATAAATTAGTAACATTTGAACGTGTTAGTTGGTCGTACTAATCTTAGAAGAGATTGCTTCGGAAACAAAATAGAATATATAATGTCAGCTAAAGAATGATTGGAGATATATATGTGTGTGTGTGTGTGTGTGTGTGTTCCTTTACATCATGTTATCCTGCAAAATTGAGGATATTTAATTTATATTTGTGATATGAGGCAAAACCCATGTTTATTTTCTAAAATAGTCATTTACCCTAATGATAGATGTTTGTGGAAGAGTTCTAACTGCTGGATCGAATGACTGGACCTGCACAATATTTAGCCTTTGGTCAACGGTATGGACTATATTGTGTCTGTTTTTCGTTGGGCAAATAGAATCAACTGCGTTTTTGAGCGAAAGGTGTATGCAGTGCATAGTGGGCCAAGACTTACAGGACTATGGAACCCATTCTCCTCCGTTGGGTGGGCTCCAATATTTCTCTAACGTTAGAGCTGAGGCCCAAATGAGGAGCCACTATTAGATGACTGAGATTCTCTATCTTTTAGGCCCAAAAGGAGGTATCTTTTCAATTTTAATGGGCCAAATCGAAGAGGTCTTTTTTCGCTCTCTATTGGATCTGTGGTGAATGGACTCTTAAAACCCCATACGTTGATCAGATTTTGTACCCAAGTCTGGCAACGTATAGAGATTTGAGACCCTTTGAAGCCTTTGATTACTTGTTAGTTGTGCAGAAAATCCCCACAAATTGGTGGAAAAACCAACTTGTGAAAATGCCTGATCAAAGGACTTGACGGAACTCCGAAGAAAGTCTCAAAAGCAGAGTTTTCCCAAGTCGAAAAAGACTCGGACTCGATCATCAGACCCCATTGCCAGATTAATTGAAATAAACGTTGAAAATTCTAATCTGATAACCAATCCTGTCCCCAAGTACTTCTGATATCTAAGAAATCAACGAAATGTTGCACGCTTGAATCAATTTCCGAGCACCACTGAAATACAGTGCCACGATTTCAAAAGCTACAATGCCGAGATATTTAACAAAGTTTCATTCCCTCATATGCAAGAACGCAAGACAGGAATAACTGATGCTCTTGTACTTCAGTTCAAGCGAAGATTATTAAGATACAATCCTTTGTCCTGTAAATGAAACCCTACTCCATCTAGAAAATAGTCCCACTGTATGACAACAAAATTAGGAAGATATGGTAAAAAAGACAGATTCATCTCTGGAATCCAAAGTTCGCTGTAGCACATGCAACATTTCTTCGCCGAAGCACATGCAGCATTTTATGCTTTTGACTGCGAGTCAATGGAGGTGACTGGAGCCTCATCGTTCTTTTGGTCTGTGGAAACAGCCTCCAGCGTGTTGTAGAACTCCTCCGGTAGAGGACCAGGTCGGTGCAGCGGGACATGCTTAGGGACTGGAGCCTCATTCTCAATGACCTCACATTCATAATCGTCAGGAACTCCCCATGGATCCCATTCTGTTTATCAAAACAATGCACAAAACACAAAACAAATCATTAGTAACAAAACTCAATTGATTAGCCAGCACTAATGCAAGTCGGAGAAAATAGGCTCCAACATTTAAGGATATAGATTTACTGGATCTTGTCATGGTAGCCTGCACAAAAGATCACAATAAATTGGCTGTACAATAGGAAACTTGATGTGCAATGGCAAAATAACCTTAGATGGTATAATTCGAATGCACCCAAAAGTTAGGTGATAATGACCCAGGCAACAACAAAGTATTTGACTGCATGAACAGATTATGCCATTGTAATTGACCACGCAGGTAGCATGGATTTTGGGATCCTAAAACAAAAGGGAGTTTAAGGCTTTCAGGGTCAATATGGCTTAATCCGTCTCTTCCAATTAACAATTAACCATTTCCATTGCTCGAACTTTGAACACTTATCCTTCTTGTCCATCTAACTTTAAGATAATATACCAAGGTGGTAACTCTTTTCTAACCAATGATTTAGTGAAGCCGTTATACAAGGTCAGGTAGGTTACAAAATTCTTCTGGTGCCAAGATTGACAAAACCTAAATGTACATAATCTTACAATCTTATGATGCTCAACTTGAGGACAGAAGACAAAAATCTCTTCCTATTGCTTCAAATCCAGATGAAACATTTAACAATCTCCAAATCTATCATGGTAAACCATACAGAGGGAAAACTCACTTTACAGCACATCTTCAACCCTTGAGATAACTTAAACAAATGAAATAATCTCCAACAAGTTTGCACACTTCTTATAAATTCAACTTTTTCCCCTGAATTAACTTGTTATGCCAAAATTAACTGAGTAAGAAAAACAACAGAAATTTAAGGGCGATCAAATTCTTTTTGAACGTAACACGACCATTGTGCTCACTCAATACACTCTTCATCGATGTAGTAAACAAAAGCACTAAAAGATATAAAACGCCAAACGTTTCTTTTCCCTCATTCTATCAGCCAGTAAACCGATCACGAACATAAACCCAGGATAGATTTCTACAGCTTGATGCATTTCCAGCATGACTTCAGCTATGAAACCCCGATTGTCCACATTGCAGAACAAAAAACGTCATACGGCCACCCCCTCCCCCAAAAAAAATCTCGATTTTCTTTTCTTTGGTTTCCCCCATTTTCTCACACTCAATCAAGGGACAAAAGTGAAAACAACCTTCATCCTCATGAACCCATCAACTTCGCACTGTCTCTGAGTTGAATTTGATCCGCCCTCAAGTTACAAACATTAAGCAAATAAAAGAAACACCAACACATCCTAAACAAACATTAAGCAAATAAAAGAAAAAGAATGCCGAACTCAAATTCTCATCCCTTTCATATCGTTTCAACCATTTTCTCATAAAATAGGCATCTTTAATATTTTCAATAAAGAGAATGTGTATACAGACCGATCATTTTGTCGATGAGAGTGAGCTCGTCACGGGCCTCCTCAATGAGCTCCTCGACCTGGCCGCATCCGAGCTTCTTCTCGATGGCCTCCCAGTCCTCCTCTTCCTGGCACACCTTGAGCCTGTGCCTCGTGAAGCTCTCCACGGCCTTCCGGTACCCCTCGTCCTCCGGCACTGCCTGGATCTCCTTCAGCGTCTTCGAGTAGAGCTCGATCAGGACCTCTCGGGCGTTCGGCACCACTTCCAGCCCCACGATTCCCGTCGTCTGTTTCACCTTCGCCAACAATGGCCGACCGATCGCCCGCAGGAACATCTTTCGCTATTATCTGTACTTCGTTCTGTGTTTATGTTAGGAGCTGTTGAAAGAGTTGGGTTTCAGAGAAATGGTCGAGTGGGGGAGTGTGGAGGTGCTTGGGGTCCTGTTCTGTTCGATTTTTACGAGTAAGTACGGTACTGGCTCTGCGGTGTCTCCACGTCCGCTTTTCAGATGGTCTGGTGCACTACTGGACCGAAACACCCAATTCTTTTTAGGCCCTGGACTGAAAAGCTATAAATAGACGGATTTTGTGTGCTCTATTGAGTAGTTTCTATAATTAATACCCCGCCCTAGACTATTAGTAAGGAGGTCGCTCTTTATCAGCTGGACATATCAAAGTTCGAGTTATATAGGCATATAGTTAATGTTTCTACCATTAGGTAAGTTTTAAATTTACTGTGTACAAGGCTAAGATATACCCTACAGGACCCGCAAGTTTATTCAAGCAAGGTAACTCTCCTAGTAGTTTAAACTTCTGCTTGTTCTTTTTTTTTTTCAGTTTATATATATATATAAAGAGTAGAAGGGGGCAACCAATGTAACCAATTCTCTTTGAGCGTGACTATAAGAATTCTCACTCGCTGCAGAGTGTTCGGATTGAGATATAGTTACTTCCGTCAAAAAAGAAAGATCGTCACCACAACTCCATTAGCATGTAAGTGATAATGGAGACGAGAGGGTTCGATCCAAAGATCTCCCAACACCTTAGTTTTTATAATTAACTCCAACATCTACTTACCCAAAACAAAAAAATCCTATATCATATGATCATAATTGAAAGTTTAATCCCGAAAGTTTTCATTAGTTACCAGAACACACGTCTCCATTTATCTGTTTGAATGCCTTATTTTTTTTCGTTAAAATTAACAGTTCGTTTGTTTTCAAAATTTTAGTTTAAATTTTATTTTTATCAAACACGCCAAAATTTACTTTTATTTTTATTACATATTCACCCATTTCAATACCACTTTTTTTTAACACCAACGTATAATTTTACTAAAATTTTAAAGCCGCTGTAAAATTTTCGGTTTACCATATTGATTCTATTCATTACTTACCGCTTTCGAAAAAGTGGAACAATAAATCCACAAAAACAGTGATATATAGGTCCTCGATCGGCATGATATTATAATGAGTGAGATACCCAAAGAAGAAATCTCTGGCGTTACGTACCGCAAAATATTAGGTTGGAGGGTTTGGATCTTGTTTGCATTCTTAAGAGTTCAGAGACACTTGGGACTTAGGTCAATGGAATTTTACCAAAAGAAGTTGCTAAATGGAGACATACAGTTGGGATCAGGTCTATCGAAATTGTCAGAAGAGTAACATCCAAACGATATATTTACTTGTAGTATACCTGCCATTACTCTGAAAGATCCACACCGATACAATGATACAAAAGCTTTCAGATGTACACGTGATGCCGAGAAATGAGCTTAATGGGATGAAAAAACCAGATCATCTGAGACTTGAAATGGACCAACAAAATTCTAGGCATTAGGTAAAAATGAATATCGATGCCATCGGGCGTAGAACAACGACGATCCAACGGCAGTCTCTACAACACTTGTTTAAAGTTTACATTTCTTTGATTTCTTGATTTGATGGCCATTGTGTGATGAATATGCTTCAATGCTTACAGTCTCCAGTTCTTGGATTACTGATTCTCCTTCGCTCTCTCTTCCCTTCTTCCTACTCCCACCAAAAGTTGTACAAGTATAGGGCCATGCACACAAGAACCTTTAAAAGACTGAATTCTAAACAAAACTTTATTTCAGGTGCTAAATGAAAAGTCCAGCATAAAACCTGTCACGTAGGGAAACATCTTCCATATTTTTAGCCAACCAGCAAATGCTTCCTGTGTTTGGTGGAACTAGAGACCCAGAAATGTGCAGTATTTCCTCATCGAAACTGCAAAGATGGTATCAGTGAAGAAGGTCCTGAATGAGTATGGGATTAAAAATCGCATAATTTGTTCTCTTAACCCGTTTCACAATTGACTGATATGAAAAAAAGGGAAACAAACAAACACGATCTATAGAGAATACCTACAAGGTTAGAAACGTCTATACTGAACCAAAAATGATAGACATGAATATTGATGTTTGGGTTAAGATATAGAACCCAGTTATGAGCAACTATACCAATGAGTCTTACCAGTCTACCATCACCACATCACAACCTTATGTTTTGAATTGTTGAAAAACTATAATGAAATTCCAAGTGTATTCACCTCCATGATGTCAAGGAATATAAAAAAAAGATCAAAATCATCTCGTGAATCCTTCTGAAATACTGACCCTTGCATTCTTTATGAGTTGGGCGCAGGAGTGAAGGTGGAGACGTTTTAGTTGGTAAATTGTATACAATATATAAACCCATTCAAACATAAGCACATATACATTTTATGCAAGATGCAGTAAAATAACACATGTAAAAAGTGTCACCTCTTGACTAAAAAGCGTATCATTGTTCCAACCTTTATCACATGGTGCTTGTGAGATCTGCTAGCATAAAGTTCCTTGCTGTGTTTCTAGTAAAAGATTAGCATATGATGTAACAGAATCAATATGTCAACCCTCATTGAAGTAAGGTAACAACATAACATACAAGAAATGGTGTGAACATTGACTGTGATGGTGAAGACTCGCTTACCATTTTATATTTCAATTCTTCTCGAATGTCTTCATCTGTAATGACAGCAGATGAAAAACCAAGAACAATGACATGAATGGATGTTTCCGTCAGTCTCACTACCTTCCCTTCTGAAAGTGACCATACGAAGGAAAAATCATGTCAGCAGAAAAGTGTGCAGAGAACATGCTGCTCATAGCCATCAAATCTCAAAGCGAACACTCCCATGAATAATGAGAAGGGGCACAGTAAAGTACCTAAAAGCATTTTTGGCTTTGGAGCAAAAAGCAATAACTTTGCTTTTAGTCTCACACTAAAATAAGGATGAAGTCCCGGAAGAATTTTTGCAACTTTATCTTGAATTTGGACGTCATAAGCTAACACTACGCCACCAAAAGCTTCATTGAACCTGTAATCAACAGAAAAATGCCCGCAAAAGTACATCAGCAGAAGTAGATCCACACCATCTTGACGATTTCTAGCAATTCAATTTCACACCAGACACAAATTATGGTACATCTTATGCGGAAAGCTTTCAGAACAGGAGTCTAACAAATCAACATCATGATCACTAGTGAACGGTCAATGATTAACAAAATGGGAGGCTTTTCTGTAAATCCCAAAGAGCTTTGATTTCATAAATTTGGTAGGTAAGTACTGAAACAAAAAACGTGACTACTGAATGCACAAAGTATAAAACTACCAAATTAGCAGGCAGGTGGAGGATGGAATGCATTAGACATTCCGGCACGCACACTCGCACGCGCACACAAAAAAAAATATTTATATAACTTAACAAATTTTCAGACAAAAGGTTTTCCTGTGCGCCCAAAAAAAAAAAGAAGAAGAAGTTCTCAGCCAAGGGGTGCAAAGAAAGAGCATCAGTATGTGTACTTGTCAACAAATGTACTTACCTGAAGTTCAGAGATCAAGTGTAAGCCATCATGTGCACCAACTTTGCACCCAAAAAAAAAAAAGAAAGAATATGAAGACGATAGGGCAAATATCACTATTGATAGGTCATTCGGGTAAAAGCAAATGTTTGCATCATTATTAACTCCCAATTACCAATGCCTATTACGGTTTGACAAGCATTGTTTAAGTGTCTAATTAAGGCCTACAAAAACAACAAAGTGTAAGAGCAAGACCAACAGCAAAGCTATTGGTATTCAAAGCAAAACCATATTAAACAAAAGATGTATTTACCATAATATCGAAAGTTCCCCCCTATCATTTTCCCCAGGTTTTCTCATCAGCCAAAAGAGAATCATAACATTGCCCCATTAAACAATCTACTGAAGATAATAAGCTTAGTTATACATATTCCAATAACATGCAGTCCAATACCTCATAACAACAGCAACAGATAAGAACAAATACCAAGGCCTTGAACAATAAAAAACTAACAGCATAAGTACAAAGAGAGTAAGAAAGAATACTTAAAAAGCAGAGAGCTAAGCTCGCGAAGGACAGCTTGGGGAACCTTGGTATTCTTTGATGGTTGCACATAGACTGCCAAATCGGCATCTGAGACCTTCAATCCCTCCATCACTAGAGATATCACAGGATGTTAAGAACACTTCATGTCAGACAAAATAAACATACGGTTTTTGGTTATGTCCTTGAATTGTATTATTCTTTCAGTTGTTTTTTACTAGTCGTGACAGGAGAAAGAAAACCACCTGACCAAAAGCAAATAGAAACTGAGAACTAAAACTTCAGTGGAATTTTAATTCAAACCATGTAGAATAGTAAATCAGAGCTGAAGGCAAACATAAGGCAACTCCCATTTCATTGATGAACAATAATGGTAGAAATCTAAGAGGCAATAACAACGTAAAAACCATCTTCTTGCTTTGATATGCTAAAAACATTGCAATTTTTGGCTTTTATTACTCCCAAAAAATGTAAAGCACCACCTGAACTATTAAATACTAAAGATTGCAAACAAAATCAACATACCTCTTTGCGATCCCAATTCTTTATGGTGACATTGGGAACAATGCAACCCCCATTACCTGCTTATAATGAAAAACCACATGTATAACTTAACTGCCTGAGCAGTGTAGTGAGTTACTGCTAAATGAGGAGAATAACAATTATCCTACACAATTAACTGACGTCACCCAATTTGAAGAGATGCACGAGAAGATAATCAGAGATAGTCTATTGTGTTGGACCTCCCAACTATCGCTTGCTACCATTGAGGTGTGCTTACTCAATTACCGACGGTGGAGACATCAATACACTAAAGGGCGTTAATTAGGGGCATTAGTGAAATTAATACTATGTTAATTTGGGATCATCACTCTTAAGACTCCACGGGGCATCCAGTTACTTCGGACTCAGAGATCAATTGTTCTACTAAACCATGTCAGAGCTGGCACACTGGGCAAATGGCTCTAAATAATAGGCAAGGAAACTAGGATGATGCAAACTCTGGACTTGACCATAACAACAGCACTAATTTGGAAGAAAAGAAATCATTTGAAGCGAAACCACTACTTCCGACATGCCATTGTAATGGTATAATAACCTAGGGCAACAACACAAACAGCAGCACACATGTCATAACTTGGGCTAAAAGAATAGTATAAAGTTATAGAAGTTGGTTGCTCGATGGCCGCTAGCAAGGGACGTGGGAATTCGAGTCGCGGGAGAGGAGAGGGAGAATAAAAGAAAGAGGAAGTTGGGAGAGACGGTTACAGCACTCTAGAAAGTATAGAGATAAGAGACGGGAAAACTAATATGAAAAGGACGCAGATTGCGTGCTGATGAATGACGTATCATCTGTTGGCAAGGTAACATTAAGGATGTATGGCACAATTAAGCGGAGTCACGAGGACCCCCGCGCGGTAGGAGATATGAGGCTCGTCTTAAAGAGCAGCTGGGTTATCGGCGGCTGGATCGGTCGCGCATGTATCGGCGTACGAGGATGAAGCAGCTAGATGAGAATACAAAGAGAGGGAAGTACGAATTTAAAAGTCATGTGCTTCAGATTGCCTGCCACTAGTCCCCTGAGCATCGCTTTTGGCGTATTTGCGGGCAAAGGCTTCTATTCAGCATCCAACTTAGACTAGTTATGTAAAGAGTGTCATGGTTGTGTACCTTGCTGACAACAGCTCCATAAGAGACATACGAGAGTGGTGTCTCTAGGCAGTATGTTTTCTCTCGGTTCAGAGCTTAGTTCACCTATTAATCTTTAACTGGCTCGTATAAGAGCTTCCTTCTGCTCAGTTGCTCTTAGAGACAAATATGATCCTCCCTGGTAGCAGGTCTGAGGACTATTATATACTCAGTCTAGGGTTGAGTAAATATCTATTGAGACATTAAGATGCTCATTGTTCTCTCCATCACACATAACTTATTCCATAAAATTGGAATATGATCGTAACATATATAAATAATTATGTAACTTTTGTGTCTCAATGCAGATGTCAAGTAAACAGATTGGTATACTACATTTTCATTTGTTATCAATCATTTTGACGTATCCGATACTATTTATCACTAAAATAAACACCCTAAGAGCGATTCTCTTGAAAAGCAAGAGAAATACAAAAGTCGACGACAATTTTACTCAATGCTATAGCTATATAAAAATAGATTATTAATAGTCTTTAAAACATGCCTCTAGGTTATGCTATAATTTCACATTCATATACATAGAATTATACGAAAATGATTCTTATGATAGAGAGCAACCAGTCCTTAATCATTGCCAGAAAGACACTCTTAAAACAAACCGCTGAGTGCGATAGTTTCGAATGTCATCAAAAGATTTGAGTGATGCCTCTTCTGACATCAATTAGTTTTAGAGAAGAATGATGGCTTGACGGTCCGACACATATGATAGATAAATACACAGATCACAAATAAAACAAATTGAAATTCTTATGCTAATGCAGTTGAAACATCAATCCATTTGTATATAGCTAGTTTGTAAATCAAAACTCAACTCCTAATCTTCTTTGGACAGACATTAAGGTGCCATGTTCATTCTCATAACATATGATGGAGAAATACACAGATCACAAATAAAACGAATTGAAATTCGTTTTTCATATGAAGGTTGAGTACGTCGTAGTAATGTAGAACCTTGCAAACGCGAAAGGAGAAACAAACTGTCACGGCCTCTGCTATCATATTTCATAAATATACTAATACAAGCCCATATATGGTGGTAGATACTAACTAATTCTAGAATTGTTAAGCAGAAACTGTACGGGATTTACCACCAAGATATATAGAATTGATATTGTTTATCTGGATCACGGCCACAACATTGCTGACTACATTTCAGTATAAAGTCCATTTCACACTCAATCCGCGGGCTAAGAATGGTAGTTGTAGATCTTAAATTTTGATATATACCTTCAGTTGCATGAATACTGCATTGTTTTCTTGTTAGAGACTATTGAAACTGGTAGATGACAACGGTACAACCATACAATTACTCGTACGTACCTCCTCTGTCCCGTACGTTGTCTGAAAATAGAGACATATGATATGAATGAGCTGGTAGACACCGAGAGCACGTATGCAGCAACAGATCAGAGACAGAGAGCGAGGCATTTGTGCAAACTGCGTGTTACAGTACCATGCTTTACATCCAATAATTAACTGCTGTCTCGTGTCTTGATAACTTGTTTTCCGGTATGGTTCTAGACCCTTCCGGAAAATGGAGACAAAAATGCACAGGCCTTTTTTCGTTTGGGACATTATGTAGTTATTGAGAAGCCTGGTTGGTAAACGTTAATGAGTTTTCAACTCATGAAGCTTTGACAGCATGGATAAGCAGATGTGTGCATGCACCTTTCAGGTCATCTGGCCATGATGTATGTATGGATATCATGTGTTTATGAATGTGGACAACCAATCAAATGGCTTTTGAATGCATAATCACCCCAGAATGAATTCGATCTACTTCTGGAAAAAAAGAAAGAAAATCAACAGAAATATGCTTGAGAAAAAAGAAATATAGCAAAGACAAAACAAAATCTGGTTTGGAAGAATACCTGCCGGGATGCAAGATTCGGGGGTTTGCGGCATTGATATATATCCCAAAGATCCCACAAATATATAAACATACACATATGTGCAAAAGTTTCTTTCTTTGTTGGAAGTGAGTGGTTGAAGCTGCAAGATGACCTGATGGAACCATATCTACGGATCTGAAATGGATTTAGGAGATCTAATTGCTAATTGTTAATGACCCGTTGGCTTACTCGAAAACCACTTTGGAGTCTAAACTCTACACCTGGGTAGAGTTCCTCATATCTTTATCAACACTAACCAGATATTCATAGAATTGGAGTATCAACGGAACTGATCTAAAGAAGGTTGCACCAAAGGCTATTTTTCCTAAAGTTGCTGTCGCAAGATTCACATAGAATCCCGAGTGATAGGTTCTTACCAGATCATGCTGGCAGCTTCAACCTCTCAAACCAACATACGGCCTGAAAATTCGAGATCGATGGATGAACCAAAACGAAGAATAGCGTTTGGCTTTCCTGGGAAAGCACCTTAAAGGAACTCCAGATGCTTCACGGCATATAAAGATTTTGAAAAGAAGACACGAGACATGCATGCTTTAGGGGAGGAACCCTCGTGACTCGATCCTCCACATCTATATAAATGCATGCTTATGCACCTTTCTCTGTCTCCCTCTTGTTGCACTGTGTCATAGATGGAGTTTTTAATGGTGGGTTTTGGCCCTTACAGCTATTGACACTGACCTGCCTCTCTCTCTCTCTCTCCCCCCCGGCTCTCTTCTTCAATCCAGGGAATGCAATTTTTTGCACTATAGAAAAAAAAGGAAATTATGAACGGGGGACCAGTCCGTCTTGTCAGCGAATTGATAAACTATGCTCAGCTCAAATTAGCTGTTTTTTGTTTTACATTCCATGCCCATTTTCTGTATTATTAAGACTTCAAATCTCAAAAGATAATAGAAATTAAAGTATATATATAACAATTGTTTTTTCTTATTGTTCTTTCCATAAATTTGTCTCGTGGTTATCAGCAATGAAAGCACGGATATGTGTTCCAACAATTACCAATCTGTTGGATCACCAGATATTCCAATACTGATGAGCATAATTAATTAATTAAATTAATCCAACGAAACAACTATTTATATTGTTAAAGAATATAATTCAAATAATAAAATATATTTCTTCCTATCAGCTTAAATTTTTGAGATAATTGTCAGATCCATATATTAGAGCCAAAATTCTCATAAGACTCCGCACTTCACCCCAGTGAATTAGAATATTACATGTGTTAAACTTACCAATTAAGGGGATTTCAGCCAATACTTGCATATGTATTCATTTCCTCCACGTAAAGTGCGTACCTCAAGCTGTTGAAGATATATATACTACCTTAAATTTGTGAGCCCATTCAAAAGCATACGAAAATTCCGAAGAGGGGGTAATGAACTAGGGTTTCTTGACTTATTAACTGCGCTTACACAAAAGCAGCTGGCCAGAAGGCGGCTTCCATGTGCTTAGAGACTAACTGGTCCAATAGCGCTGTGCCTTTATGTTTTGGGTAAGCGATACCTTTCCATTATTTTTATGAAGGGCGTGAATTAGCAAGGTTGGTGGAATCAGCTGAGGGTGCCTCCTTTTTGTCTTTAGCTTTGAGTGGTTCCTCTGTCTTTGGTGCCTTTGGTTGACAAACAATGACATGTTGACAACCCCTTTAATGGAAGGGAAAGGACCACAACTTTTCAAACATATATGCATGTTCGATTCCTGGAGAGGGTCACATGTTTTCTTTGTAATTTAGCTGAAAGAGAGTCGAATTCTCAATTGATTAAGGGAGGTCTGGTGGCATGGTCATAAACAAAGCGCTTCAAAAAACTTTGTATTTTCCTTTTTGATTATCCCATACATTAATTGGGTCCCACTTGTGTTTGATTTGTCGCTTATTTTTCCCTTTAGATAGGGTTTCAAGATGCCTTTTGCTTGTCCCAAGGACTTCTTAGTTTCCGTTCAAGAGTGGTTCAGATTCATTTATGACAATTTTTTTTTTCTAACTAAGGTATCCATGCTAGTTTACACGTACTTTGACTAATTTCGAAATTTGTGTAATTCTCTTATCCGACACAGATCAGATAATTACCAAGTTAAAGGCCTTGAGGTGGCTCTAAAGAGTTTGTAGCACCTATGAGATTTTGAAGTTGAAACTTTAGAGAGAGTTTATCAACAAGACTCGAGCCTTAACCACTTAGACCAACCCTTGGAGTTGAAGATTAATTTACAAGATTGTTTTAGCTTTAATTAGGTGCTGTGAGTAAATCAATATTCACATAACAATTAAGTGAAACTTTTGTGATATGCTCAAGTTGATCTTCAAGGTTCGTTTTCCAAGTTGATTTCTGTCCTCGTGAAACCAAGGTCAAGTGGCACCACCACATGGGAACAAGAGGGGTGACAACCTGTGCCTGCGGTTGCCGTGTACTTGTCTCTCTTTTGACCTTTACATTCATTTATTTGTTGGGAAAATGGATGTGCAGGTTGTCCTATATGCCTCAAAACTTTGGACCATTGGCCATGGAATCTCAACTCCTTTTCGTGCATTGAAAAGTATAAACAGAGGGATTATAGTGACTAGTTAACTCCATTGCTACGAGTCAATGCACTAAAACTTGGGACAACTCGGTACCTCATATAGAAACCCTATTCTTCATTTCAATGACGCGGTTGCTGAGTACTTGTCTCTCTTTTGACCATTACATTCATTTATTTGTTGGAAAAATGGATGTGCAGGTTGTCCTATATGCCTCAAAACTTTGGACCATTGGTCATGGAATCTCTTCTCCTTTTCGTGCATTGAAAAGTATAAACAGAGGGATTATAGTGACTAGTTAACTCCCTTGCTACGAGTCAATGCCCTAAAACTTGGGACAACTCGGTACCTCATATAGAAACCCAATTCCTCATTTCAATGACGTGCACTTCTGTGTTCGATGAGAAGGTTATCTTCCCCCATAAGAGACAAAAGAACTCCGCCAAACTTGTTTGGTTTGGTGTAACTAGAACGTGTTAGGTAATCTAGGTTTACCAAGCAAAGTGAAGAATCCTATTAGGATCGAGGACCCTCAGTCTGGGATGGCTTAGTAATTATAATATCGTATGTGATCTTTTGCCTTCTTTGAATGATCAGGGATAAAAGGAGAAACACAAAAAAAGATCTATCCCGTCTGGACACAAAAAAAGGGGACAATAGTTATGCATGTAATAGTCATCTTGACAACATTGGTACTACGTAGTATAAAGTTTTACTTAAATGTAAGGTCATTTAAGCAAAGTAGAAGGATAATCCACAACATTTTTTCTACACCAGACTCGGATGAACTTGGTCCAACGTAATTGTACTAGAGGGATCAATGCCACGACAGACCTCGAAAACATACATCGACTACTCCCCACACGCATTATGTAAGTTGCGAATTTTGTTATTGTAAAGAGTAGGAGCAGGGTAAGCCAACTGACCAGTAGTATTTCTGACCAACTCATCCACACCTCGGACAATGTCGGCTTGACTTTCAGAAAAAGCAGAGGCAGTGAAAAAGGAAAAACGTACAATTTGTTTGGTAATTTTTAACGTGAGAGATGGTCATTAAGGAAAGCACACAGAGCTTTGGCAGACATAAAAGATCAGGTTTTTCAACGTTTAACAACCAGTGGGGTCCATCTAAAGTGATTATGTTTCCATGCTTCCTATGTTAATCATGTCATACCACAAAATTAGAGAGACTCGGGGCCATGGCCATGACCATGCCGAACATGTTATGTCAAATCTGTGCACAAAGTTGATGGATAAGATGCATTAATGGGAGTGATTAAGATGCATTAACAAGGGTGACAAGTGACACAACTACTTGCTACTCTTTTTCTCAGCATGTAATTATTTGCTGCTTCAAAGTGTTTCTGTGCAACCGGCCAAGCCACGGCACTTGCGGAAGTAGGTAAAAAATTGAAATAAGAATTCTACTACGGCTCGAAGGAAACGACATTGGTGATTTCAGTCTCCACGTGTACTGGATTTAAATAAAAATAATAAAAAAGCTTGAGAATTTACTAAATTTTGAATCTGCTTTCAGATTCTCCTTTCTAGTATGTGATGAAAGCTGCTTAAGTGTTCAATTACATAACAGGGCAGAACATTTTCTTGTTTCATAACCCCTTTCTAATGAAGACTTAATTTAATTTCAGGTATATTAGAATAATATTGAAAGATTTGTTCTATTAACCCAATGTAGTTCGTATTATATTTAAAAGAATGGTTGGTTTACTGGTAAAAAAAAAGCTCACTCCTAAAATTTGGTTAATAGGAAATTTAGCATTTGGTCTCGTTGAGCACAGTACTGTAAGAGATTTAATGGCTATTATCCATATGCTCTACCAGTTTCCTACTACCATGTCCTCGCTGGGATTCGGCAAGACTCTGGCTCAATTTGTCTACCCTTTGAACGCACCACCTGAGAAAAACAAAATCTATCCGGATTCATCGATTCAATGTCTTTTGCTTTATATTAATTAGCCCAGAAGGTGACGACCTCCTGCAAAGAAAACGAGCAGTTCACTACCAATCAGAAAGGACAGACTGACCATTTGCAGCATCTGTAGAGGTGCTGATACCTTGTTGATGATGCCACCAGGCCAGGGACGGCTCAAGCCAAATGGAGGGCTAAGGAGTATAAAATAGTAGGCCTTTTATATAAATTTTAATATAAAATATTCAAAGGCCCCATTAATTATTTGTTATGGGACTCTCATACATGACATCAAGTCTCATAACTAGCATAATTAAGAAATTTATAGGACTTTTTTTTTTTTTTTTAATCTTTGAGCAAAATTCATAAATCTGAAAAAGGATTAAGAAGCTGGGAGAAATATATCACTTGATGATAAGCAAAAAGACAATCTACTCACGATAAAAAAAATTAAAATATTGCATCATGCCATTCTTCTTTTTTTATTATTAGCTCAGTTGTCTTTTTATCTCGAGTCATCTATATATATTTGTTCCTTATGGAGCCTTGCTCAGGATAAGGCCTTAAGCTATCGCCTAAATTGCCTTACCCTTGAGCCAGCCCTGTTCCAAGCTCCAAGATAAAAGAAAACTCTATGATAATTAAGCGTGTGTTAGAGTATGTTAGACTGGTGTGGATACTGGTATTACAAAACCATGGTGCACCACTGTAGATCCACCTGTCTTGTACTGTGCTAAATTTGTAACTACTCTAGTTCTTGCACATTCTCTCTCTCTCTATTATACATATAGGCCTCACCGTTTCATAACAAGCATCTGAGAGAATAAAAAGCTATTCCTATATGCTCTCGTCTTACACGGCTCTTCCACCTTTACATATAACTCCTTTAAGAATACCCAAGTGGAACATGAGAAAAGAGGCACTTGTGCAAATTGCTCTTGGAATATCTTGTTACCAGACTACAAACTTCACCAAATAAATTGCTTAATAATATTTTTTGCTTGTTTGGCTGCTAGGCGAATTTTGCCTCTTCTGCATTTTGTTTAGCTCAAACACTCCATCCTATCTATTTTATTGCCTTCTGTTCACATGAAGTTTAGATCTCGAAATTTAATTACTTAAGAAAACTTGATGTTCAGCATGCATAAAACAATAGTTTGATTCAGAACCTAATAATTGCCTTTTGGTAAAGGTGAAAGTGTACTTCTGTGGAGGCTGCTTTTCAGCAACGGAATCTAGATCATTAGATTAAGTGGCTTTTGGCTTAAGTTATGTGTTATGCAGTCTATGACTATGCACTAGATAAGCATTCACAAAATGGCTTTTGAAATAGGTCAATGCCTACTTCTGTGAAGGCAATACAAACTGACAAACGGCGGTAAAGATGTCACTAGAATTTAGAACTAACATTAAGAACTTAGCAAATATTTCCTCCCACCAACTATGATTGAGGTTAGACCACCATATTGTGTCATAGGCCAAGTGACCATTCCTAACATTTGATCGATGCGGCTTAAGAGCTTAATTGGAGCTTCAAGAATTGAAGGCAGGTCAATTAGCAAGCAATAGAAGTCCTACATTCAACCTCAGGAAAAAGTTTTAAGTGTTAACCAAAATATAGACAAAAGCAGAGCTCCTGAATTTGAAGAATGGATATCTCTACTTTTTTGACCAATTTTCAAGGATACTGAGATGTTTAGTGTCTCACCCCACTTTGGAAACTCTGTTCTCGTGGTAATTCTGAATGATAGGAACTACTTGACTAATGCATGCAAGTAACAAGCATAAGGAACTATAGGGGCCAGGGGGTGGATTCTATGTCAGATCATGCCAAGAAGCACTACATTTGAACGATTGTAACAGAGCCATGTCCGAAGGTACTGACTTAGCTTGATCTGATACAAAGAGTGAGCTACTGACTGAAGCTTTTTCCGAATGATTTGAGTCAGCTTAAGAACTACTTACACCTTTTAGGTCGTGGAATCCTCATTAGTTTCTATATTTGGCCATCCTTGATCAGCCTGTAGCTTGACAAACTTGGCCAAAAGCTTGATCTCTTCTTCCTGCAAACGGGGTCCAAATGTGCATTGGCCCCTTGGTGTGCAATTCTCACCAAAGCCCTGCGTAGACCCCTCATACTTCTATCATTGATCAACTAAATGGGAGGAAGTAATTCTGTAGAATAAGTAAATTACAGCAAGAAACTCACCGGCATTCTTCCCCTGCCATAATATGTCAAATGGTATATCTCATCTTCTCCCTCAACTCCATTCCTGTAGAAGCCACAAAGGAATATATTTATATAGGCTTCTCATGTAATATTTTATCATCCGTTTGGATGTTTATACACAACTTATTTTGCCAAAAAGTGATGGTTGGCCAAGTTATAGCAACTCAACCTCAGGTTCTATGAGTTTCAATCTCGATGCCAATACATAGGCTTGATCTCAAGCTGTGACTTTAGAGCATCAACAAGAGATGCTGGTCCTAGGCCAAGCTTGTAGATCGATGCATTTCATGAGAAATGACCTCAAGCATCATGGCAATATGCTGAGGAGTTTCCAAGATGGGATGAATAACCACAAAATCTGTAGCATCATGATCCAATCGCAAAATCGCTGGCCAACTTTATTCATGAGCATGCACGTGGAAAAATTGTGTACCTCTTAATTTTACTAATCATTTTAAAGTATTTGTGTTAAAAGGCATGTTGTTTTGCAACAGAATGACAGACTTATGTTGTGCTTAGATTACCTTTGAAGATCTTTCGCAAAAAGCGTTGCACCCTGCAGAGACGAAGAGCAAGAAGTAGAGTGATAGATTTGAAGGACAGTTATTTGCATTGTAGAAGTAAAGGGATTCTCACTGGTTGGATTATGTTTCCGCCTCCATCATGACACCCAATGCAAGCTCGACGAAACAATGCAACTCCTCTTTGTACATCCATGGTTTGTCCAAGTGACACTGCAGGAAAAGAAAACTAAGTGAAAGGTTGACTCTGAGCCAATAAGTTTTTGGACGAAATAAAAAGTAAGAAACCAAGTCCTGAAAGAACACTCATATGGTCATGTGCTTCTGTTCCACAGCTAGGGAGACACGGAGTAAAGAAGCTCCTAAATGTTTTTGTTCAGGAATTAGAGGATATGAAAGACTGGTTAAGTAATTTTCTATGAGAAATAGCTGTAATTGTAATGAACATTGCGTTCTAAGGCAACCTAGGGAGATAGAGAGACAAAAAATGGAAACAATTCTGACAAAGTACTATGATAGAAATACCTGCCGGATATGTTGAATGGAATTGCAGAGCCTAGAGAAAATAATAATAATAATGGCATTTGCAGAAAATCTAAGGACACATCAAGCTTGTTCTGTTGGAAACATCAACACCAACTCTCCCCCCCCCCCCCCCCCAAAAAAAAAAAAAATAAGACAGGAGAAAGATCCTAATGAGGCTATATATTCCAAGGCCTTTTGGAAACTTATAGAAGAAAATTATTCTACCATTTTCTGGCTGCCTCCTTAACTGGGCCTAAGTACACAACTTTTTTTATTCCACTGGCCCATGCTCCAAGCTATGTTAATATAAGATAATCGTTAAGATCAGCATGTTTTGGTGATGACAATATGCTGTCAGATGAATAAATATCAGAAGAACATTTTCTAACAAAGAATCTTAAACCAATATTATATCGACCAATGTGGAAGTTCACTTATACATTTGAATCGCATTATATTCCATGTCCCTAGAAGATTTGGTCTCTTCTCTTAGTTAACGACAAGGAAATCTTAAACGTCAGCCAAAGAGAGTATACTTTTTTGTGCTTTTGCCGCATAAGACCGCTTAGTCTTCGGCGACAGTCATCGCAAGTATATTCCCAAATAAGGTGCCCAAGTAGATCCCCTCACTCCACGCATTCTATTCTTTGTGCACTCTTCATTTTATTTATTTTTAATATTCTGCTGTCAGCTTTGACCAATCTTGCGTATTTTCTAATTTCCGATTGTTGGAGCAAATAAAATATTCTTCTTCTACTTTCTCTTTCGGAGGGTGAAACTTGAAACTACTAGTGGGCATTCTGGCGCTTTGACATTAAAGTATTTAGCAACAAACGAGTGACAAACACATGGCACGAATTTTCTGATGGGTTACCTGGGGTGTTGCAGACAGGAGATAAGGCTAAGATTGCAGCCATTAGAGATGGAACCAAGCTCTTGAAGTACTTCGCTTCATGTCGCTTTTGCCGAACTGGATTTTGTGCTCCACTCTTCACATTCCCCTATATGGAAACTAAATGTTTACAAAATTTCCATGCGCAAAAGAAAATTCAAGGAGAGAAAGAGAGGGAGAGGGAAAGAGACCTTGCTTGAGAGTGAACAGATAGGACTGTTACAACACGTAATGCCAGACATCACAGATAAAAGCAGCATCTCCCTCTCTCCCTCTCTAAAAGTGACGAGGAGGAAAAGGGTGAGGGGGGAGTGTTTGATTTGTTGACGTTACTGGCCGAGGGCTGTGATTCAGAGGTTATGTCTGAGAACAAAGATTTTAGTAAAAAATACACATAGCCTCCGCATGCCGCTGAGGATATTGGCAATTACATATGATATTATTGATTTGTTAACATTTAGTCCCAAATATTATTTACTTACCTTTCACTAGGATTTCCCACATTTTGGACGAAACTAGTGCACATAACAGACATTTTACTCATACTAACATTTTATATCTCCTTTGCGATTTTTTTCTAAGAAAATTTGATGAAATTTTTTAATAAAAAAATAAAGAAAACAAAAGATTTAATATAACTTTTTTAAGAAAAATATTCCACTAAGAATTTTGAAATTTGATTATACAAATTTTAATTTTTTTAAGTTAAAAAAATTTCTTGACCAAACATAACTAATTCCCTGTATAAAGTTCACGCGCCATAGTTTTGGAGAGTATATATATATATATATATATATTGAGAGAGATTTTTTAATATTTTGTGTGGGATAAGATTGATACAGTGGAGATGATATTGTATAGGATAATTTGAATGATAATGAATTTTTTTTAAAAAAATATTTTATAATTATTTTATTAATTACAATTTTGGAACTACCAGGCGCGACTGTTTCCGACGACGTAGGCCATCTATACGTGTACGAAATCCATCATCCTTCGGATGTTGCGGATCTATGACTACTCGCACCGGATGACGTAATCCTAATCTCTATTCACCGTATCCTGCCTGAATCTTGGCGTCATCTTATCAATTCAAATGCCAAACAGTGAATAATTGACTATCACGTGGCGTACGCGTACTACGGAGCCGTTAACTCCCTTCCTTCGTCCCATCTGTTTGGTGGAAGTTACGTGCGGTTAGAGCTTCACTTTGGCCCTTGCAGTCAAATTAAGCAATAAACCCAAAAAATACCGGAGATTAAAAAAAAATCACAAAAAAGAGAAAATAAAAACTATAGAATATGTTTCATTGAAAAATGTTCAAACTTTTCTAATTCCCCTAGGCTTTTCTTAAGTTAAGTTCCGTTTGACCTTTTTTCGTACTTCTTTTTTTTTTTTTTTTTTTATTCTAATTGAATGAGAGATTTTAGTAATCGTTATCTGATCAACTGAGTCAGACACAGATTGCTCATGCCAGCATATTTTTTCTTGCCCTAAATAAAATAGTATGATTGAAGCTGACATTTGAAAGGACATACAACAAAAATGATAGTTTAGGAAAAATAAATGAAACTCCAAAGTATCAATTACATTACAATCAATCTTATAACTTCGAAAATTAAGTGTTTTTTTCTTCTTCTAATAAATAAGGGATAAGACAGTAAGAAGCCTAGGACCTTCTAATGGTGCAATCATAGTGGCACTTAATTGTACTTAAATTGTTAAGAAATTTGTACAAGTTCTAATTGATAGTTTATACGGAATTAAACTAAATAAATAACATATTTTCAACAAAACATCAATCAGAATTATGATTGTAATTACGAATTCGATTACTTACCTTGATACAGTAATTCGGGAATCCATAAGTTTCAACCGGCTTCACGATCCAATTCAAAGCTCCAGCGGCTCAGAATAGAATAGTAACACAGATGTCTTGCCTCCTAAGGGATTTATGTTACTCTCCTTTTAGGGATTCTTAAATAGGTTCTGATGCCAACCCCTTGAATATAACAATTATATTTATAGGCCTTAAGAAACCCTAGAGAGAGCATGAGACATAGGATCCTTAGGGATCTCAAATTCCAGCCGTAGGATTAAACTGAAGAACTTTCTTCTAATAAAATTAGAGCTTCTACTAATTACAATCAAATCCATCAACATATTGTAATTGACCCCTGAAATTTGAGATTATTGCAAATATGCCCCTTTTACATACAATTAATTATTTTCACCAAACTATATTCCATATGAGATATTAGGACTGGATTAATCATTTGGTTATCAAGAGCACATAATTCTAACACTAATAACATTTTTTTGAAATTCAAATTAGAGAAGGTTTGGGATGTCATTATTTTACAAATAGGCCATCAATATATATATATTTTTTCTTTTTAATAAAATTGAAGTTAAATTCTTAAAATTATTGAAGAAATTTGTAATTTTCAGTTGGAAATTATGCGTGGTGTAGTCAATTTATAAATAAAATTATGGATAATTTGATTTGAGTTTAGATGAAAACGAGAGTTTTTTTTAAGGGAGTAAGGAACAAATTTTCTCTAAAAACTTTTGTCACGTGTCGATGTTTTATTGCTCCTTGAACATACTTGACATATTCTCACCGTAGAGAAACAACCCCCCCGTGCATTCGAGATTGCATTTTGTTCCTTTGTTGTTTCTGTTTCCCGTTTCGCCGAGCAAGATTGTATTTTGGGGAGTATTGAGCCGGTGAGAAGCCTATAACCACCGCTGTTAGCTTAACGTCTAGCTCTGTAATTCTGATTTTCTTTCTCTCCCCCCCCAAAAGAAATCCAAACCATAATCCCAAATACCTCAACAGTAGGGTTTCCAGACAACCTCCGGACCCCAAAAAAATCTCCAAAATCTGAGCTAAAGACCACACTTTGACTCAATTTACTTTAAGGGCTTTGTATCTCAATGGCCATGCTGTTGGAGGAAATCGTGCAATCGGTGGAGCTCTGGCTTAAGCTTCTCAGGAAGAAGCCCCAACCGCACGTGGACCCTAACCTCGACCCGGTGTTGTTGGTGCCCGGTGTCGCCGGTTCGGTTCTTAAGGCTGTTGATTACGATAACGGTAAGGAGGAGCGGGTTTGGATTCGGATTATCGGGGCGGATTACAAGTGCCGGACCAAGCTTTGGTCTCGTTTCGATCCCTCTACTGGTAATTTATTTTCCTTTTTCTTACTTCTTAATGTAATTTTTTTTTTAGTTCAGTTTTGTTGAGTTTTTAACACCTTAGAGCCGTGCCTTGTCCGTGAGAAAGTTGAGAAAGGGATTTTAAGTTTCGGTTCCTGAGAAACTAGGGCGACGTGGGGAAGATTATAAATTTGGGTTTTAGCATTTCTGTGGCCGCTGAGAAGATGGGGGTGGGGGATTAGTTCTGTTTTGTCTGTTAACAGGGTGGTGAAAGCACATGGAACGAAACGTTGGTTGGGAGACCTGGTTATTGGCTATGTAAAGTGCATATCACTCATGAATTCTCATCATTCTGTTATTTTGGAAAGAACGAAGATACCTTTATATGGCAGAATCATATTATATGATTTCAATCTTTTTGCTTAGGTGTCTGAGCATACTTTTGGTTGCTGCAATTGCTTTACATTTACTAGCATTTTTTTACTAATGATCTTGCACTTAACATTCTGACATTGACTATGTGAAACAGGTAAAACTGTCTCATTGGATCCGAAGTCAAGTATTGTGGTCCCTGAAGACAGATTTGGACTTTATGCAATCGATGTATTGGACCCTGACATGGTGCGTTATAGATTACAACTTCTTAGCGTGTTGACACAAAAAAGTTTTACAGTTGAATAGCTTACTGTCTCTGTTGTTGTACTTCTCCCAGAAAAATAAATTTGTGCTTTGAATTAAGAGACTTAGATGTTGAAACATGCTCCTTTTAAATTGTGACTTAGCTTTCCATCAGATCTTTGTGTCTTTAGTTGGATGTTAGCATCAAGATATGTGCCTTATCAGCTTATCGGCGGTTTGGTTTATAGTTCGATAACTAATCTTCAACTAAATTTTTTGTGCTTTATAAATGCACAAGTTAGTGAAAGGTTTCTCAGTGCAATTGTGCTGAATTATTAGCAACATTGTGTTGTTTTACTTATCAAAAAAAATTATTAGCAACATTGTGTTGTTTGAAAGTATTTTTTTGAGATTTTTATGTACATTAGCATGCTAAGTAAAATCATAGCTAAAAATTCTATTGGGTGCAATGAACCTGTTACCACTTTTGGCGTGCAAGCCAAATATGCTGTTACCAGTGCAGAAAATAAAATATTGGTGAATTTCCTCTAATGTTTTGCTTCATGCAGATCATTGGACGTGATTGTGTTTATTATTTCCACGAGATGATTGTTGAAATGATCAACTGGGGTTTTCAAGAGGGGAAAACACTTTTTGGATTTGGGTATGACTTCCGCCAAAGCAACAGGTACCTGCTAAACTGCACATTTGGTTAAATGTTACTATGCTTCAAAATTGAGGGGAAAAGCCAGAAAATTTGGGAATATACTCCTTGCTTTCCAAACACAACAAAGAAAAAGGATCCAACTTAATGTGCAATCATTTTGGGGTTTTCTACAAGCTTAATGTTCCTTTTTACAACCCGAGTTTCATACCTCCTGTCTTGAAGTTTCTAACATTACCAGATATTCATCAACAAAAGATTGTCAGTATAGTCTCTTGTACTGTCAACTTTCTTTTTCTTCAATAAGATTGACTTATCAAAAAACAAAAGGTTGGGATGGGTCAATCTGGCACATGGCAACTCGTTTTGAATAATTTCCATTTGTTGGGGGGTTTTTTTGGGGGGAGAGAGTTGGGGGGGGATTATGAAGCCAGGAGGCAATTCAATTTCTATACAATCCTCAACCCCTCGGCAATATTTCTACTGGTGGTGGAAAGAAAAATATCAAGCTCTATGTTTGGGTGCCGATGTATGACCTATATTTCCCAATTTAGTTTGTTCTATTAGCTTTTCATTGGAGATTCCAGTTTTAACAAATTGATGTTTTGATCAACTTTCTTACATCATATACTTCGAGTCCTTAGTCTCCAGGACTTGGTTGTTTCCACCCAATGCTTGTTGTTGATTCTTCTGACGCCTCAATGTTTAGGAAGTTGATTAGTTCCACTGATAAGTGGTCAACCTCGACAGTCATGGTGGAAATAATAGCTTTGTCTCCTTTAGCTTTAACTGATCTACCAGAGTTGAGTTTTCAATCATACTGGTTGGAGGATTCTTTTGGACATTTTCCCTGCTTTTTGTCTTTGCTGATCGTGAGGCCTGTAAAGAACTAGATATTGTTTGCTGAAGTCGATTTATTGAATCAGAAACATTAGGTGCTGATTCCTCCCGGTTGGGATAAGGAGTGAGAGTGACTTTATCGAGGAGAATGTGCATTGTATGATCCCAAATTCTTTGCATTATTCATTTAAAGGAAGATGCAGTTATGTGACTTGTGGTGGACTAAACGATTTAAAGATGTATCCTTTTTTCAACATCATGGAATCTAGGTTTAGAATAATCTCAGGGCTGCGAAAGGTTGGGTTGCCTTCCTGAGCTTTGAAGATCTTTATCTACTCGTAAATTAATGTCATCAACCTCTCTGTGCTTTGTCTATCTTTTAGGTTGCCAGAAACATTGGAACGGTTAGCTGCAAAACTAGAGTCGGTATATAATGCATCTGGAGGGAAGAAGATAAACATCATAAGTCATTCTATGGGTGGTCTTCTGGTGAAATGTTTTATGACCCTACATAGTGATGTAAGAATGCAAATTTCTTGTTTCTCACCCTAGTTTTATTTTCCTATCTTCCTTTTTCTGTTATACAGTTTGTGGTTATTTGTTTCTTAATGGCACTTCAAGTTTGCCACAATGTAAATCCAACAACTTTATGTGTTTTGCAGATTTTTGAGAAATATGTAAAGAATTGGGTGGCAATTGCTGCACCATTTAAGGGTAAGTGACCTCTGTAATTTGAACACAGCAGAGGTGGATAATATAAACTATAAGATTGCAACTTCTAGCTCCCTGATACATAATGTAGGAATAAGGAGCTATATTCTGTTGAAATTAAGCAAAATTCATAGCTTTGAAAGAGATGTACAATAGTTTCTTCTTTTTATAGGTGGCTTGACTTCTCTTCATGCTTTGTTTTCCAATTATTCCTAAAGTTAACATATGTGACTACTCCAAAAGGGAACAATAAAATGGTTGATGGCATGAGCACATATAAATATATAATGCTTGAGGTAGCCATTCTTGTCTTACTTTCCTTGCTTAAGGTATTATCTAATAACATGTCTTGGAACATGTTATAGGTTACTGATTTTGTATGTGAGATCAAACTATTCTTAAACACGTTCTACATACTTAGTAGCTATTTGCTTAATAGCTGATATTATGGGGCCATCTTAATGTCTTTTTGTGGGCTATTAGTTAAACTGCTATTTCAAATAATTCTCTGATGTTGATTCTGCTAATTGCAACTTTTTTAGCTTTGTTTGAACTTTTACAATCCTCAGTCAATATGCAAGTCTAGGTTGAGCTTCTAACCCTCTTTCTAGTTTCATTAAATGTGTCCATTAAAGTTTACATTTTCAATGAGGAGTGAAATTTAGGTGAAGCTTTGGTTTCAGAAATTTATTCCATTGAAGTTGTTATTCCATTAAGCCATTGTGTCAAATTAACCTGCAGGTGTCAAATTAACCTGCAGGTGCACCTGGATATGTTACGTCTACGTTTTTGAATGGAATGTCATTTGTTGAAGGGTGGGAACAGAATTTTTTTATATCAAAATGGAGCATGCACCAGCTGGTATGAGTTTATTTCTTTTGGCCTTTCAAGTTATTTCTCTGTTGGAGCTGTCCCTTTTTGAATTATTGGGATATCTTGATTTGCAATTGGTTATCAAACTTTCCGCCTGTCACTCTTATGTTACTGTTTGATAATCTGCCCACAATATCTACCAATACATCTGCCATCTGAATTTTTTTATTGGTTTACTTTTCCTTTGGTATTCTTCTTTTCACCTCTGTATCTCATTGTTGTAAAATTTATGGCTGGCTTTGGCATTTGGCTCTAAATTGTGCCTTGTGTTACTAATTAAACATGTTGCCTATATTTTTTGCACTAAGAATATGAATGAAATAAACAGAAGTCCTGTCAATAAACCGATTAGAAAAAGAAGGGTATAAGATTTTTAAACTAGAAGGTTATGCACATGGAATTTGATGGAAGCCATCTTAACGGTCCGCATTCGGCCTGTGAAGGTATGGGCTAAACAAGGGGTGGAGGGGTGAGATCACAAGTTCAGTCCTGTAGTAGCATGGGTTGTATTTGCCTGTGGCAAGAAAAAAAAAAAAAGCTACTCTAGAGCTCATTATAAAATTAGAAATGCTTCCTTGACACTGCCTGTTTCTTGGTACCTTAGTTATCTACTGTTAGCAGTATTATTACTGCCTCCTGCTTAGGATATAGTTTATTGGCCATAACTAAGGTGGAGTTCGGATAGAATGTCTGTTTCAAAGATAAACCTGTCAGGATAGAGAGAGAATTTAGGATGGAAGATCACAACTATTACCACCTCCTGTCATTTTTTTTTTCCTTTCAGTTTCAGAAATAGCATGTTAAATGATATCCTCATAGGGTGTTGGATTTTCTAGGGTTGAGAAATCTGCTTTCAATCACTGGCTGTGTAAATCTATAAATAACTTCTGCTGGATGTGGGCCTGATTTGTTGTTAAGGTTAAAAGTTGTTGCCCATCCTTCTGTTTTATCATAAGCATTATATTGTGATTTTTGTCAGAAAATTTAGGCGTCTAGTATAATGTACCTTTAATTTGTGGATTCTTGGATGCATTAGTTTTGCTATTTCAGGAGATGACTTTCTTATTAACATGTTGCAAATTTTTCAGCTGATTGAATGTCCATCAATTTATGAGTTGATGAGTTGTCCGAATTTTCACTGGGAATGTGTTCCTCTCCTGCAACACTAGCAAAACTAATGCATCCAAGAATCCACAAATTAAAGGTACATTATACTAGACGCCTAAATTTTCTGACAAAAATCACAATATAATGCTTATGATAAAACAGAAGGATGGGCAACAACTTTTAACCTTAACAACAAATCAGGCCCACATCCAGCAGAAGTTATTTATAGATTTACACAGCCAGTGATTGAAAGCAGATTTCTCAACCCTAGAAAATCCAACACCCTATGAGGATATCATTTAACATGCTATTTCTGAAACTGAAAGGAAAAAAAAAATGACAGGAGGTGGTAATAGTTGTGATCTTCCATCCTAAATTCTCTCTCTATCCTGACAGGTTTATCTTTGAAACAGACATTCTATCCGAACTCCACCTTAGTTATGGCCAATAAACTATATCCTAAGCAGGAGGCAGTAATAATACTGCTAACAGTAGATAACTAAGGTACCAAGAAACAGGCAGTGTCAAGGAAGCATTTCTAATTTTATAATGAGCTCTAGAGTAGCTTTTTTTTTTTTTCTTGCCACAGGCAAATACAACCCATGCTACTACAGGACTGAACTTGTGATCTCACCCCTCCACCCCTTGTTTAGCCCATACCTTCACAGGCCGAATGCGGACCGTTAAGATGGCTTCCATCAAATTCCATGTGCATAACCTTCTAGTTTAAAAATCTTATACCCTTCTTTTTCTAATCGGTTTATTGACAGGACTTCTGTTTATTTCATTCATATTCTTAGTGCAAAAAATATAGGCAACATGTTTAATTAGTAACACAAGGCACAATTTAGAGCCAAATGCCAAAGCCAGCCATAAATTTTACAACAATGAGATACAGAGGTGAAAAGAAGAATACCAAAGGAAAAGTAAACCAATAAAAAAATTCAGATGGCAGATGTATTGGTAGATATTGTGGGCAGATTATCAAACAGTAACATAAGAGTGACAGGCGGAAAGTTTGATAACCAATTGCAAATCAAGATATCCCAATAATTCAAAAAGGGACAGCTCCAACAGAGAAATAACTTGAAAGGCCAAAAGAAATAAACTCATACCAGCTGGTGCATGCTCCATTTTGATATAAAAAAATTCTGTTCCCACCCTTCAACAAATGACATTCCATTCAAAAACGTAGACGTAACATATCCAGGTGCACCTGCAGGTTAATTTGACACCTGCAGGTTAATTTGACACAATGGCTTAATGGAATAACAACTTCAATGGAATAAATTTCTGAAACCAAAGCTTCACCTAAATTTCACTCCTCATTGAAAATGTAAACTTTAATGGACACATTTAATGAAACTAGAAAGAGGGTTAGAAGCTCAACCTAGACTTGCATATTGACTGAGGATTGTAAAAGTTCAAACAAAGCTAAAAAAGTTGCAATTAGCAGAATCAACATCAGAGAATTATTTGAAATAGCAGTTTAACTAATAGCCCACAAAAAGACATTAAGATGGCCCCATAATATCAGCTATTAAGCAAATAGCTACTAAGTATGTAGAACGTGTTTAAGAATAGTTTGATCTCACATACAAAATCAGTAACCTATAACATGTTCCAAGACATGTTATTAGATAATACCTTAAGCAAGGAAAGTAAGACAAGAATGGCTACCTCAAGCATTATATATTTATATGTGCTCATGCCATCAACCATTTTATTGTTCCCTTTTGGAGTAGTCACATATGTTAACTTTAGGAATAATTGGAAAACAAAGCATGAAGAGAAGTCAAGCCACCTATAAAAAGAAGAAACTATTGTACATCTCTTTCAAAGCTATGAATTTTGCTTAATTTCAACAGAATATAGCTCCTTATTCCTACATTATGTATCAGGGAGCTAGAAGTTGCAATCTTATAGTTTATATTATCCACCTCTGCTGTGTTCAAATTACAGAGGTCACTTACCCTTAAATGGTGCAGCAATTGCCACCCAATTCTTTACATATTTCTCAAAAATCTGCAAAACACATAAAGTTGTTGGATTTACATTGTGGCAAACTTGAAGTGCCATTAAGAAACAAATAACCACAAACTGTATAACAGAAAAAGGAAGATAGGAAAATAAAACTAGGGTGAGAAACAAGAAATTTGCATTCTTACATCACTATGTAGGGTCATAAAACATTTCACCAGAAGACCACCCATAGAATGACTTATGATGTTTATCTTCTTCCCTCCAGATGCATTATATACCGACTCTAGTTTTGCAGCTAACCGTTCCAATGTTTCTGGCAACCTAAAAGATAGACAAAGCACAGAGAGGTTGATGACATTAATTTACGAGTAGATAAAGATCTTCAAAGCTCAGGAAGGCAACCCAACCTTTCGCAGCCCTGAGATTATTCTAAACCTAGATTCCATGATGTTGAAAAAAGGATACATCTTTAAATCGTTTAGTCCACCACAAGTCACATAACTGCATCTTCCTTTAAATGAATAATGCAAAGAATTTGGGATCATACAATGCACATTCTCCTCGATAAAGTCACTCTCACTCCTTATCCCAACCGGGAGGAATCAGCACCTAATGTTTCTGATTCAATAAATCGACTTCAGCAAACAATATCTAGTTCTTTACAGGCCTCACGATCAGCAAAGACAAAAAGCAGGGAAAATGTCCAAAAGAATCCTCCAACCAGTATGATTGAAAACTCAACTCTGGTAGATCAGTTAAAGCTAAAGGAGACAAAGCTATTATTTCCACCATGACTGTCGAGGTTGACCACTTATCAGTGGAACTAATCAACTTCCTAAACATTGAGGCGTCAGAAGAATCAACAACAAGCATTGGGTGGAAACAACCAAGTCCTGGAGACTAAGGACTCGAAGTATATGATGTAAGAAAGTTGATCAAAACATCAATTTGTTAAAACTGGAATCTCCAATGAAAAGCTAATAGAACAAACTAAATTGGGAAATATAGGTCATACATCGGCACCCAAACATAGAGCTTGATATTTTTCTTTCCACCACCAGTAGAAATATTGCCGAGGGGTTGAGGATTGTATAGAAATTGAATTGCCTCCTGGCTTCATAATCCCCCCCCAACTCTCTCCCCCCAAAAAAACCCCCCAACAAATGGAAATTATTCAAAACGAGTTGCCATGTGCCAGATTGACCCATCCCAACCTTTTGTTTTTTGATAAGTCAATCTTATTGAAGAAAAAGAAAGTTGACAGTACAAGAGACTATACTGACAATCTTTTGTTGATGAATATCTGGTAATGTTAGAAACTTCAAGACAGGAGGTATGAAACTCGGGTTGTAAAAAGGAACATTAAGCTTGTAGAAAACCCCAAAATGATTGCACATTAAGTTGGATCCTTTTTCTTTGTTGTGTTTGGAAAGCAAGGAGTATATTCCCAAATTTTCTGGCTTTTCCCCTCAATTTTGAAGCATAGTAACATTTAACCAAATGTGCAGTTTAGCAGGTACCTGTTGCTTTGGCGGAAGTCATACCCAAATCCAAAAAGTGTTTTCCCCTCTTGAAAACCCCAGTTGATCATTTCAACAATCATCTCGTGGAAATAATAAACACAATCACGTCCAATGATCTGCATGAAGCAAAACATTAGAGGAAATTCACCAATATTTTATTTTCTGCACTGGTAACAGCATATTTGGCTTGCACGCCAAAAGTGGTAACAGGTTCATTGCACCCAATAGAATTTTTAGCTATGATTTTACTTAGCATGCTAATGTACATAAAAATCTCAAAAAAATACTTTCAAACAACACAATGTTGCTAATAATTTTTTTTGATAAGTAAAACAACACAATGTTGCTAATAATTCAGCACAATTGCACTGAGAAACCTTTCACTAACTTGTGCATTTATAAAGCACAAAAAATTTAGTTGAAGATTAGTTATCGAACTATAAACCAAACCGCCGATAAGCTGATAAGGCACATATCTTGATGCTAACATCCAACTAAAGACACAAAGATCTGATGGAAAGCTAAGTCACAATTTAAAAGGAGCATGTTTCAACATCTAAGTCTCTTAATTCAAAGCACAAATTTATTTTTCTGGGAGAAGTACAACAACAGAGACAGTAAGCTATTCAACTGTAAAACTTTTTTGTGTCAACACGCTAAGAAGTTGTAATCTATAACGCACCATGTCAGGGTCCAATACATCGATTGCATAAAGTCCAAATCTGTCTTCAGGGACCACAATACTTGACTTCGGATCCAATGAGACAGTTTTACCTGTTTCACATAGTCAATGTCAGAATGTTAAGTGCAAGATCATTAGTAAAAAAATGCTAGTAAATGTAAAGCAATTGCAGCAACCAAAAGTATGCTCAGACACCTAAGCAAAAAGATTGAAATCATATAATATGATTCTGCCATATAAAGGTATCTTCGTTCTTTCCAAAATAACAGAATGATGAGAATTCATGAGTGATATGCACTTTACATAGCCAATAACCAGGTCTCCCAACCAACGTTTCGTTCCATGTGCTTTCACCACCCTGTTAACAGACAAAACAGAACTAATCCCCCACCCCCATCTTCTCAGCGGCCACAGAAATGCTAAAACCCAAATTTATAATCTTCCCCACGTCGCCCTAGTTTCTCAGGAACCGAAACTTAAAATCCCTTTCTCAACTTTCTCACGGACAAGGCACGGCTCTAAGGTGTTAAAAACTCAACAAAACTGAACTAAAAAAAAAATTACATTAAGAAGTAAGAAAAAGGAAAATAAATTACCAGTAGAGGGATCGAAACGAGACCAAAGCTTGGTCCGGCACTTGTAATCCGCCCCGATAATCCGAATCCAAACCCGCTCCTCCTTACCGTTATCGTAATCAACAGCCTTAAGAACCGAACCGGCGACACCGGGCACCAACAACACCGGGTCGAGGTTAGGGTCCACGTGCGGTTGGGGCTTCTTCCTGAGAAGCTTAAGCCAGAGCTCCACCGATTGCACGATTTCCTCCAACAGCATGGCCATTGAGATACAAAGCCCTTAAAGTAAATTGAGTCAAAGTGTGGTCTTTAGCTCAGATTTTGGAGATTTTTTTGGGGTCCGGAGGTTGTCTGGAAACCCTACTGTTGAGGTATTTGGGATTATGGTTTGGATTTCTTTTGGGGGGGGAGAGAAAGAAAATCAGAATTACAGAGCTAGACGTTAAGCTAACAGCGGTGGTTATAGGCTTCTCACCGGCTCAATACTCCCCAAAATACAATCTTGCTCGGCGAAACGGGAAACAGAAACAACAAAGGAACAAAATGCAATCTCGAATGCACGGGGGGGTTGTTTCTCTACGGTGAGAATATGTCAAGTATGTTCAAGGAGCAATAAAACATCGACACGTGACAAAAGTTTTTAGAGAAAATTTGTTCCTTACTCCCTTAAAAAAAACTCTCGTTTTCATCTAAACTCAAATCAAATTATCCATAATTTTATTTATAAATTGACTACACCACGCATAATTTCCAACTGAAAATTACAAATTTCTTCAATAATTTTAAGAATTTAACTTCAATTTTATTAAAAAGAAAAAATATATATATATTGATGGCCTATTTGTAAAATAATGACATCCCAAACCTTCTCTAATTTGAATTTCAAAAAAATGTTATTAGTGTTAGAATTATGTGCTCTTGATAACCAAATGATTAATCCAGTCCTAATATCTCATATGAATATAGTTTGGTGAAAATAATTAATTGTATGTAAAAGGGCATATTTGCAATAATCTCAAATTTCAGGGGTCAATTACAATATGTTGATGATTTGATTGTAATTAGTAGAAGCTCTAATTTTATTAGAAGAAAGTTCTTCAGTTTAATCCTACTGCTGAATTTGAGATCCCTAAGGATCCTATGTCTCATGCTCTCTCTAGGGTTTCTTAAGGCCTATAAATATAATTGTTATATTCAAGGGGTTGGCCATCAGAACCTATTAAAGAATCCCTAAAAGGAGAGTACATAAATCCCTTAGGAGGCAAGACATCTGTGTTACTATTCTATTCTGAGCCGCTGGAGCTTTGAATTGGATCGTGAAGCCGGTTGAAACTTATGGATTCCCGAATTACTGTATCAAGGTAAGTAATCGAATTCGTAATTACAATCATAATTCTGATTGATGTTTTGTTGAAAATATGTTATTTATTTAGTTTAATTCCGTATAAACTATCAATTAGAACTTGTACAAATTTCTTAACAATTTAAGTACAATTAAGTGCCACTATGATTGCACCATTAGAAGGTCCTAGGCTTCTTACTGTCTTATCCCTTATTTATTAGAAGAAGAAAAAAACACTTAATTTTCGAAGTTATAAGATTGATTGTAATGTAATTGATACTTTGGAGTTTCATTTATTTTTCCTAGACTATCATTTTTGTTGTATGTCCTTTCAAATGTCAGCTTCAATCATACTATTTTATTTAGGGCAAGAAAAAATATGCTGGCATGAGCAATCTGTGTCTGACTCAGTTGATCAGATAACGATTACTAAAATCTCTCATTCAATTAGAATATAAAAAAAAAAAAAAAAAAGAAGTACGAAAAAAGGTCAAACGGAACTTAACTTAAGAAAAGCCTAGGGGAATTAGAAAAGTTTGAACATTTTTCAATGAAACATATTCTATAGTTTTTATTTTCTCTTTTTTGTGATTTTTTTTTAATCTCCGGTATTTTTTGGGTTTATTGCTTAATTTGACTGCAAGGGCCAAAGTGAAGCTCTAACCGCACGTAACTTCCACCAAACAGATGGGACGAAGGAAGGGAGTTAACGGCTCCGTAGTACGCGTACGCCACGTGATAGTCAATTATTCACTGTTTGGCATTTGAATTGATAAGATGACGCCAAGATTCAGGCAGGATACGGTGAATAGAGATTAGGATTACGTCATCCGGTGCGAGTAGTCGTAGATCCGCAACATCCGAAGGATGATGGATTTCGTACACGTATAGATGGCCTACGTCGTCGGAAACAGTCGCGCCTGGTAGTTCCAAAATTGTAATTAATAAAATAATTATAAAATATTTTTTTAAAAAAAATTCATTATCATTCAAATTATCCTATACAATATCATCTCCACTGTATCATCTTATCCCACACAAAATATTAAAAAATCTCTCTCTCAATATATATATATATATATATATATACTCTCCAAAACTATGGCGCGTGAACTTTATACAGGGAATTAGTTATGTTTGGTCAAGAAATTTTTTTAACTTAAAAAAATTAAAATTTGTATAATCAAATTTCAAAATTCTTAGTGGAATATTTTTCTTAAAAAAGTTATATTAAATCTTTTTTTTTTTTTTTATTAAAAAATTTCATCAAATTTTCTTAGAAAAAAATCGCAAAGGAGATATAAAATGTTAGTATGAGTAAAATGTCTGTTATGTGCACTAGTTTCGTCCAAAATGTGGGAAATCCTAGTGAAAGGTAAGTAAATAATATTTGGGACTAAATGTTAACAAATCAATAATATCATATGTAATTGCCAATATCCTCAGCGGCATGCGGAGGCTATGTGTATTTTTTACTAAAATCTTTGTTCTCAGACATAACCTCTGAATCACAGCCCTCGGCCAGTAACGTCAACAAATCAAACACTCCCCCCTCACCCTTTTCCTCCTCGTCACTTTTAGAGAGGGAGAGAGGGAGATGCTGCTTTTATCTGTGATGTCTGGCATTACGTGTTGTAACAGTCCTATCTGTTCACTCTCAAGCAAGGTCTCTTTCCCTCTCCCTCTCTTTCTCTCCTTGAATTTTCTTTTGCGCATGGAAATTTTGTAAACATTTAGTTTCCATATAGGGGAATGTGAAGAGTGGAGCACAAAATCCAGTTCGGCAAAAGCGACATGAAGCGAAGTACTTCAAGAGCTTGGTTCCATCTCTAATGGCTGCAATCTTAGCCTTATCTCCTGTCTGCAACACCCCAGGTAACCCATCAGAAAATTCGTGCCATGTGTTTGTCACTCGTTTGTTGCTAAATACTTTAATGTCAAAGCGCCAGAATGCCCACTAGTAGTTTCAAGTTTCACCCTCCGAAAGAGAAAGTAGAAGAAGAATATTTTATTTGCTCCAACAATCGGAAATTAGAAAATACGCAAGATTGGTCAAAGCTGACAGCAGAATATTAAAAATAAATAAAATGAAGAGTGCACAAAGAATAGAATGCGTGGAGTGAGGGGATCTACTTGGGCACCTTATTTGGGAATATACTTGCGATGACTGTCGCCGAAGACTAAGCGGTCTTATGCGGCAAAAGCACAAAAAAGTATACTCTCTTTGGCTGACGTTTAAGATTTCCTTGTCGTTAACTAAGAGAAGAGACCAAATCTTCTAGGGACATGGAATATAATGCGATTCAAATGTATAAGTGAACTTCCACATTGGTCGATATAATATTGGTTTAAGATTCTTTGTTAGAAAATGTTCTTCTGATATTTATTCATCTGACAGCATATTGTCATCACCAAAACATGCTGATCTTAACGATTATCTTATATTAACATAGCTTGGAGCATGGGCCAGTGGAATAAAAAAAGTTGTGTACTTAGGCCCAGTTAAGGAGGCAGCCAGAAAATGGTAGAATAATTTTCTTCTATAAGTTTCCAAAAGGCCTTGGAATATATAGCCTCATTAGGATCTTTCTCCTGTCTTATTATTTTTTTTTTTTGGGGGGGGGGGGGGGGGAGAGTTGGTGTTGATGTTTCCAACAGAACAAGCTTGATGTGTCCTTAGATTTTCTGCAAATGCCATTATTATTATTATTTTCTCTAGGCTCTGCAATTCCATTCAACATATCCGGCAGGTATTTCTATCATAGTACTTTGTCAGAATTGTTTCCATTTTTTGTCTCTCTATCTCCCTAGGTTGCCTTAGAACGCAATGTTCATTACAATTACAGCTATTTCTCATAGAAAATTACTTAACCAGTCTTTCATATCCTCTAATTCCTGAACAAAAACATTTAGGAGCTTCTTTACTCCGTGTCTCCCTAGCTGTGGAACAGAAGCACATGACCATATGAGTGTTCTTTCAGGACTTGGTTTCTTACTTTTTATTTCGTCCAAAAACTTATTGGCTCAGAGTCAACCTTTCACTTAGTTTTCTTTTCCTGCAGTGTCACTTGGACAAACCATGGATGTACAAAGAGGAGTTGCATTGTTTCGTCGAGCTTGCATTGGGTGTCATGATGGAGGCGGAAACATAATCCAACCAGTGAGAATCCCTTTACTTCTACAATGCAAATAACTGTCCTTCAAATCTATCACTCTACTTCTTGCTCTTCGTCTCTGCAGGGTGCAACGCTTTTTGCGAAAGATCTTCAAAGGTAATCTAAGCACAACATAAGTCTGTCATTCTGTTGCAAAACAACATGCCTTTTAACACAAATACTTTAAAATGATTAGTAAAATTAAGAGGTACACAATTTTTCCACGTGCATGCTCATGAATAAAGTTGGCCAGCGATTTTGCGATTGGATCATGATGCTACAGATTTTGTGGTTATTCATCCCATCTTGGAAACTCCTCAGCATATTGCCATGATGCTTGAGGTCATTTCTCATGAAATGCATCGATCTACAAGCTTGGCCTAGGACCAGCATCTCTTGTTGATGCTCTAAAGTCACAGCTTGAGATCAAGCCTATGTATTGGCATCGAGATTGAAACTCATAGAACCTGAGGTTGAGTTGCTATAACTTGGCCAACCATCACTTTTTGGCAAAATAAGTTGTGTATAAACATCCAAACGGATGATAAAATATTACATGAGAAGCCTATATAAATATATTCCTTTGTGGCTTCTACAGGAATGGAGTTGAGGGAGAAGATGAGATATACCATTTGACATATTATGGCAGGGGAAGAATGCCGGTGAGTTTCTTGCTGTAATTTACTTATTCTACAGAATTACTTCCTCCCATTTAGTTGATCAATGATAGAAGTATGAGGGGTCTACGCAGGGCTTTGGTGAGAATTGCACACCAAGGGGCCAATGCACGTTTGGACCCCGTTTGCAGGAAGAAGAGATCAAGCTTTTGGCCAAGTTTGTCAAGCTACAGGCTGATCAAGGATGGCCAAATATAGAAACTAATGAGGATTCCACGACCTAAAAGGTGTAAGTAGTTCTTAAGCTGACTCAAATCATTCGGAAAAAGCTTCAGTCAGTAGCTCACTCTTTGTATCAGATCAAGCTAAGTCAGTACCTTCGGACATGGCTCTGTTACAATCGTTCAAATGTAGTGCTTCTTGGCATGATCTGACATAGAATCCACCCCCTGGCCCCTATAGTTCCTTATGCTTGTTACTTGCATGCATTAGTCAAGTAGTTCCTATCATTCAGAATTACCACGAGAACAGAGTTTCCAAAGTGGGGTGAGACACTAAACATCTCAGTATCCTTGAAAATTGGTCAAAAAAGTAGAGATATCCATTCTTCAAATTCAGGAGCTCTGCTTTTGTCTATATTTTGGTTAACACTTAAAACTTTTTCCTGAGGTTGAATGTAGGACTTCTATTGCTTGCTAATTGACCTGCCTTCAATTCTTGAAGCTCCAATTAAGCTCTTAAGCCGCATCGATCAAATGTTAGGAATGGTCACTTGGCCTATGACACAATATGGTGGTCTAACCTCAATCATAGTTGGTGGGAGGAAATATTTGCTAAGTTCTTAATGTTAGTTCTAAATTCTAGTGACATCTTTACCGCCGTTTGTCAGTTTGTATTGCCTTCACAGAAGTAGGCATTGACCTATTTCAAAAGCCATTTTGTGAATGCTTATCTAGTGCATAGTCATAGACTGCATAACACATAACTTAAGCCAAAAGCCACTTAATCTAATGATCTAGATTCCGTTGCTGAAAAGCAGCCTCCACAGAAGTACACTTTCACCTTTACCAAAAGGCAATTATTAGGTTCTGAATCAAACTATTGTTTTATGCATGCTGAACATCAAGTTTTCTTAAGTAATTAAATTTCGAGATCTAAACTTCATGTGAACAGAAGGCAATAAAATAGATAGGATGGAGTGTTTGAGCTAAACAAAATGCAGAAGAGGCAAAATTCGCCTAGCAGCCAAACAAGCAAAAAATATTATTAAGCAATTTATTTGGTGAAGTTTGTAGTCTGGTAACAAGATATTCCAAGAGCAATTTGCACAAGTGCCTCTTTTCTCATGTTCCACTTGGGTATTCTTAAAGGAGTTATATGTAAAGGTGGAAGAGCCGTGTAAGACGAGAGCATATAGGAATAGCTTTTTATTCTCTCAGATGCTTGTTATGAAACGGTGAGGCCTATATGTATAATAGAGAGAGAGAGAATGTGCAAGAACTAGAGTAGTTACAAATTTAGCACAGTACAAGACAGGTGGATCTACAGTGGTGCACCATGGTTTTGTAATACCAGTATCCACACCAGTCTAACATACTCTAACACACGCTTAATTATCATAGAGTTTTCTTTTATCTTGGAGCTTGGAACAGGGCTGGCTCAAGGGTAAGGCAATTAGGCGATAGCTTAAGGCCTCATCCTGAGCAAGGCTCCATAAGGAACAAATATATATAGATGACTCGAGATAAAAAGACAACTGAGCTAATAATAAAAAAAGAAGAATGGCATGATGCAATATTTTAATTTTTTTTATCGTGAGTAGATTGTCTTTTTGCTTATCATCAAGTGATATATTTCTCCCAGCTTCTTAATCCTTTTTCAGATTTATGAATTTTGCTCAAAGATTAAAAAAAAAACACAACGTCCGACGTATAGATATTCATTTGGAATTAATGCAGTAATTATGAATTTTGATATGTATAATGAATTTGAACACTATAACAAATGATCGTGAATTTGCAGCACTCTTTTCATATTATTTATAATTAATGATATTTCGTTTATAAGTAAAAGCTCAATATCCCATTTCTTCATAAGGCCGCGTCCAATTTTGCTCATATCGCCGTCCCTGCATGACTTGTGTCAAATAACACAAGGTATCAGACCTTCACACATAAAGCGAGTTATCCCATGCAAATAACTACCCTGTGTTCCTGATCTTGTCTCCTTATCTGATTAGATAGTGACTGCTCGTGTTGTCTTTGACCAGGAGTGAGTCGTCTTACCACTTTCGTCTCTTGTCAATTATCTCTTAATAGTGAGCAAGACACAACACATAATTTGAAATCACACTGTGTATGTTCGGCTCAGCATTTTGAGGTTTCTCTTCATAGCCTGGGTAGCGTTCTACTAAAAAGACAGACGATACTACATTATGAGCCGAGTCTGCACAGTGCTCCAGACAAGCGAGAGGTACACTATGGCTAACTAGGAAACTGCGCTTATGAGCGAAAGTGTTTATTGTTTGGGATATACCACAATTAAATCCATCTTTCTTCCGCAACTGGTCTAACTGATGACCTGCAACCAAACCTATGCATTTATCGGCTTAACATTTTCCCCTCTCTTTTTGTTCTAAATCTTATCAATTCCGAAATATTTAGCAGCAGTAAAGAGTACGACTACTTTGTAAACTCAGGCTAAGCTCCAGATTTTTATAAACGAAGCAGCATATTAGTTATTAGAAACTATAGTAACTCAAGCCTTATAGTTGATGTTGGATATAATAAGAACAAATACTTTTCAAATATTTCGTATCTATAGCTGTGCGAACGAATTCAAATATAAGATCTTTGTTCAGAAATGCGGTATGTCTGCACAGTGAACAATGGTTTACTTAGATCTGAATTTCCTTTATTATGTCGAGTGTGTAAGAACATTTTCACGCAAACTATGTCGACTCACATCTGATTATTTAGGAGCAAAATGTGGAGATAGCAGTATTCCTTAAACATTTATAAGACGCATTCTCAATGCTTGTTTCATTTTATTTATCTCTTAAATTCCAGGTAGAGCCGTGGAGATGAAAATTATTATGTCTCAAATAATTCGAAAATGTTTGTTCTCTTGGGCCGTGTAGAATTCTTTTGTATGTATCTCTCAAATATTACGCCATATTACCTAATCATTGCTCTTGACATATTTCCGTGAGCTTCGCACTGCTATAGCCCAGATTTGCACTGTTGTCAAGCAGCACTGAATTACAAATGATCTAAAGAACAAATCATTAATGTCCAAGTGTCTCGTTAATTATTGTTTACAACCACTTGTTTTAGCTTCAGTGTTAATCACTCCATTATTGCTCCTACTCCATCAATTGATGCCACACGAGCCATGCACACATCTTCTACTGTTACAGGATATGATCACATGGCATCGACCCCATACGAACGCTCTTCATAATTTTTTGCAATTGAATATAATTTGACTTGTAACTTATACATGAAGAAAGCGATTTGGAAGAACCTCAAATCATTTTGGAGATGGACTTCCACTGTGGTGATTAAGGAGTTGAAAACCTGAATCTTTTATGTCTGCCAAGCTTTGTGTGCTTCCTTAATGACAATCTTTCTCACGTCTAAATTACAAAAATATTGTACGTTTTTCCTTTTTCCTGCCTCGTTTGCTTTCTTTCTAAAAGCAGCCGACATTGTTCCGAGGGTGTGGAGGATGAGCTTGGTACAGAGATTATCACTACTGGTCAGTTTGATTATCTAGCTACCTACTCTTATAATTCCAATACACAAAAATTTAGTAACACTATTATCATTTAAATGCTGTGGGAGTAGTATCTCGATTGTCAATGTTTCGATGGATTTGAGTTACGTGTATTGCACTCTCTTCAGAGATACACCAATTTCAGCTCTGCTACACCAAAGTCATCTACTGAGTCTGGCTGTAGGAGAAAATTGTGGAATTATCCTTCTACTTTTTGCGTCTCCTTATACATAGACACTTACATTTAAGAGTAAAATATCACAGTCATTTATAGTACGTGCTTTTTAGTAACTCATGTATGTCATACAGTACAATAGACACGTCACTTACATGTCTCCTTAACCTATTGTTCCCCCCTTATTTGTATTTGTTATACTCATACGGTTTATAGATATCCAGTTTGTGTTATTTTTCTCTTTTCTATTCCGTGAATCATTCAAAGAAGGCAACACTAGTAGTCACATTACGGAATATATTCTACATAACGTAGCAGTATTCTCTCGATAAGACTCTGGCTGTACTTCAGAGTCACTAATAGCAGAAATTCTACTTCACATCTTGTATGCTTTGTATACAATAACGTACTATCGTGACTAAGCATTCTCTAGTATAACTACCCAAAACTCCAACACATCAGATTGTGGACGTAGTATTCCTTCTGTGTTCGATGTGCTATGAGGTGATCTGACATCAACTAATTCGTATATGCCAAAACCATAACGAAAAGATTCGCACGTCAATTATGTATTAAATGAGAATTTAGTAGTTTCTACCGAAAATCACAGGTAACCGGAGTATGTACCCAGTAATTGTAGGGCAATTGACTTTAAGCGAAATGGGGAGTTCACTAAGTCAATATAAATTCCTCCTGTTCTAAACAGAATTACTTTATAAAAATGCACGAAAAGGAGAAGGATTTCATGACTCAGATAGGTATAGCCCGAATTAACCATTGGTTAATTGTGGTGGCACATATATAGTTAAGAGGGAATACTATAAACTGCAGAAGCATTTACCATTTTGTCGCAACAGATAAAAATTAAGAATTTGAAGTAGGTCAAACCCATAGAAGCTTCGTAAGAAGCACTCTTTTCAAATTCGAGCAGAATTTAAGAGAACTAACGTAAACCCAGCAGACCGGCGTCCACTTGAATTGAATACTTTTAGTTCTTCTATAATTGTTCTGAAATGGGTGAGTAAAGTTATTCCGAGATGTACTTCCCATCGAAGTTTAGAGCATTGTACTACTGTTAGCTCAAATGGAGTTTAAGCTACAGTATGCAGCTTAAATCTGCCTTTAATTTATGATGATAGTTGAGATAACTAGCCATGTTGATTCAACTTATATATTGACAGAACATATTATGTAACTTGCGGAGAAAGCGATCTATTGGATTCCAAATGGCCAATCGTACGCAAAAAAGGATTGTGAGCTGAACATGCTCTCTGAGGACCTAACTGCACATCCATCTAATTTCAACAAATATTGAACTGTAAAGGTCAAAGAAGACGAATCTTAGATTAAAAACAACAACGGCAACCAGCAGCAACAGGTGTCAACTCCTTCTTGTCCAATCTGTGGGTGTGCATATTTGAACTCTTGTGTTCCGAGCGAGCCAGCAATCGCACGATCTGAGAAAATCGAACCTTAGTATTCCGATCCCAATTATCTGAGTAACTTATACACTCAGTTGCCAAGTTCTTCCACACAAAGATTTCATCTAAGATAGATTATGATAGTAATGATTTGAGTTTCATTCAGCCATCACTAATCTAAGCATTAATATCGAACATATATATTACAAAGATAATACGTCTCTTCCAAGTAGATTATGAATCTAAGTTTGGTTATAAGCATCGAGCGCTCTTAGTTACTTTTAATAACTCCCCATCTAAACGTTTATCAAAACTCATAAATTCATAAGGTGTTTATCAAACTCTTATAGAGAACCCCGTTCAAGGACTTTAACACCTTGGTAGATTTAAATACTGGATCATTTGTGGTCGGCATGGACGTCAGATATTACCATTCAGATGGTTTCGTATCATCATAGTTTCGAATTGGAGGATGTATAACGAGGTTGCATTAAAAATGTACTGAGCATGGATACCTAGCTTAGAAATAAAAAACAATAGTAATAAATGAATCGTGAAGCCCTCTTGAATCGAACTAAGATAGTCACTTGGGACCCACACGGTAAAGATAGAAAGGCCATCTTGAAATTTACAAGCCCTATTCATAAGGAGAATATCTTAAAACATAAGTGATCAAATCAAACACCATTACCAAACGAACTGCTCATGAAGAACCTATATTCTACCAATATCTCAAAATATGAGAGATAAACTCAATACAAGATTTTCGGTTAGCGCTTTTGCTTTAATGAGATCGCCTGATTGACAAATTTAGACCTATCCTCTGTAAACCTACTCAATAGTGATCAGCATTTTCGATCATCTTATTCAGTATCACTCATTTATCAATAAGAAGATCTTTTGAACTTTCTCTCCTGAGGATACTCTACAAAATGTCACTAGATATGTAGTGTATAATAATTGTGGTCTTTCCGATAACATTAAAGTGAGTTGTCACATTCATTGTTTGTCAAACAAAGCCCAAAGATGCAGAGACAACCTCAAAGCTAAGTTACAAAAAAGGATAGCGGCTTGTGCATATTAAACAATACTGGACATTTCACGCACTCATAAAATAATGAAAGAGGTTGTGAATCCGGTTACCTCCATACATAAAGGCACACGCTAAAATACTCAGGATGTCTCCTACAGCCATGAACCCTTCTGGCCCAGCGTCAGTTTGTGGAAGCCGCAAAGCTTTAGTAGTATAATGAAATCATCATAAGTATTTAACTTATACCTCCCTCATTAGCACTTTATTTCGTCTTGTGCTTTCACTCGATAGAGATACCAGCCAATTTTCTTTGTTTTCTTACATTGAATATAATGATCATTCTTCTCAACCTAGCATAGGGTGACGCACTTTAATGTTTTTAATGTAACTTCTATGCAAGTTTGCTGATCCACTATAATGGTTTAAATAGAGTTTAAAATCAGTGTAATATTCATTAATCTAATGGGTGAGTAGAGTGTGTGCAGGAGATGAAAAAGCGGAGTCTTATTGGAGAATTATTCTTGATGACATCTTCTAAAATAATACACTATATGTACTTAATCTGAAACAAATATTTTCATATGCTCGTTTCTATAGAATATACTGTATTATTTTTATTGACTGTCAAATAATTCCTTTAACAAATATACAAATAGTTGTTATTCGTATGATTAAGATTAAATATTTTTTAATGATACCATTGTAAGATGAGCTTTTGCTACTATCAGTATATGCATATATCGCTTAGGTAGTACCAACTGAGCATTTGTAATATGTTGAAAACTATTCTAGATGAACTTATACTTGCTCATACAATCGCGAGACAAATTTGGAGATATTGGATATCGGAAGACACAATAGAGACAAAACTTCAATTGTGAGACTACCTGTCTCTCTAACCTTTATAATTCTTCTAATTATCTTTGAGTATTGAACGTCTAATATACTACATACTAGGATGTTGAATTCTAGTTACAATAAACAAACTATTAACTTCGATGTTGCGCATGTCTATACACTTTCACTGACTGAAAGACTCAAGCTACGTGATCATCGTCCATCCCTCCTGTTATAAACATTTCCAACATAATTTTTTAGTCCATATTTGTTGTCTATAGTTGCAATAATCAATTGCATTCCTGGAATGCAGAATCCGTAAGAACGTGGTCGGGTAATGTATAGTGAGATATCTGCGGTCGAGTGACCGTGACTCGTCCCATTACGTGTGTATCGCATGAAATCAAGACTAGCATAGTGAAAGGCTCTTAACGGCACAATTACAACATTCCTTTCTGACAAGTGACATAACTTGAATAGCCAAGACTCGAGATAAGCAGGCTGTGCATCCAAGTAAGACATTGTAATTTAAGTGTCACGCTGGGAGCATTCGAGTCACGAGGGTTCCTACACCTTAGCAATGCACTCTCGATCTTGCCTTGTTAAAATCTATTTACTTCTATCGCTGTGACGGATTAATGATAAGTACATATTCAAAGCTGTGCGCTCTCTATTCCGGACAAGAACGCGTAAACGCTGTTCTCTCTACAACGTATTATCTCGTTATACACCATCTCAACCTAACTCATCCTTCTAATTTCTTATCATCTACATCTTACGTATGATCGTTGTATGTAGTATATATCACGACTCTGGCTCCTTGAACGCTGCAATTCAGCGCAACTCATTTGTATCACTCTCACAACGAACTAAACAACATAATTACTCACGTTGGGGCGCATCTCTCTTACTAAGGTAGATCTTTGACCGACCAGCATAATCTCGTTTAAATGATTAATAGTTTTCGTCTCTTCCGCACCTTCCTCTGTTCACTCTTCGTAATAGATCTCGTTCCCGTTAGATAAACTTACTTACTATAGAATTATAATACGGCTACTAGATTATTCTTAGAATTAACACAGTCAATGTCGTAAGAATCTCACTATATCACTAGTTACTGTTCGTCTGATGTGATAGACCTCTAGATGTGTTTTGACTGAGTGTAAGCCTCGTAATAAGCATGCTACCAACTACAATTCAACCTTAGCAAATCTCTATATAATCAGCCACATGGCTCCTCTATCATAATCTCTCCATTTCGAGAATATATATGATGCAATATCTAAGGATAATATCCTACTCGGTGCTCTCTGCAGCATAGAAACAATCCAACACTACACTTTGATTCTACGAAGAAAACTTTTGGCATTGTCGATGAGTCATAGAGATGTCATCTAGTACCTACTCTCATTGTGCGTAGATCTCTTTTGTGATGGCTTTATATCTCTATTCATGCACAGCAATAGCCTCGCATCTCGTCATCCTCTAGCATAGTCTTTATCGAATACCAATCTGAACATTACTCTTTTAGTGTATCATTTGCTGACTCTCATTATCTTTCTATTTGTCTCAAGCAGTCAATTCTTCTAATGTTTCGATTTTAGATCTTTCATATCTTTTTCCAGAAGTAGACTCGAATCTCCGATTCTGCCAGCGTGACCTATAGAATCCTAAGGCCATCTCTCGATTGTTTCTTCTCATAATCAAATAAACAATTGATTATTCGCAATAATATACACTCATCACTGTCCAAGACTTGCCTAGAATAACAAGGTGCCAATTGCACACATACTGCATAATCCATGCTGTTCAATAGTTCTTCATATAGTTGTAAAACAAACTCCTTAAACGTTTTTACCATACCAGTGGCCTTTCCAAATAACATTAAACACAACTTGTACCCAGACCCTCTAAATAAACAGGCGAATACTGACAAAAACTAAGAGTTCCTGGAATTTTTTTTGTCTCAATTCCCGGACTAGGTCGTCAATATCTATAATCTCGGTAATCCCACAATGTTATCAAAGCACCAGATCTCGCACGTACTAATTATTGATATCGTACGTGCTATTGAACTTGATCGTAGCTCAGCATGAACGCCTCACGTTTCGTGCCTATTCACATTGTACATCGTCTCTCTTTGTCCTTCGACTCTGTGCATATATTTTAACATGTCGTCAATACTCCTATCAACTGTCTACTTCACCTTAGCCTACTTATAATCCAACATAATAGCATTAGCTTCGTACGATTGTTACTAGAATTAACGAATTACACGTAGACATGTAGGAAACACAGAAGTGGTAATTGTATCCGAGTATTCCGTATTTCGGTATATAACGTATACACTTAAGACTATTTAACACACGATACGTACGCATCATTGCTGACTTCTACTCAACATTATGTATAACAGGTTGCAGATTATGCAATCTGCAAAGGTTATATATCAAAAATTTTAAGTAGTGTTCACACTATCAATGTTGTGTGATGTGTGAGTGCGTGAACAGTGACTTTTATACTGCAATTGATATCTCAGCACTACGCTCTCGTGGCAATCGTGGTATTCAAGGATAGTTTCTACATATCCAATTCGTAACTTATATCCTCTAGGCTATAATATCCCGTCGACCAGTTTCATGCTCAAATATACACATTATTCTGGAACTTTAAATTAGATCCATACACCATATTATGAGGTATTATGTCCTATTAATATTACTAAGAAAATCATCGCATGCAGAGGCCGTTGACAGTTTGCTTTTCCCTTTCCGCTTTCGCATCTTAATCATTTTTACTCCTACGACTACCTCTAACTTATACATATGTAAACAACGAATTTGCAATTCGTTAATTAAATCTTTCGTGATCTCTAGCTCTTCTCACTCATCACAATAGTTTATAACGTAAATATCTACCTGACATTGAACAACACATATAATGATTCATTCAAAGATCGATTTGTTTGAAGTTCTTGACTTTACAATCAGCTATATATTGCAGATCCTACCCTGATGTTCTTCTCTTACTCGAGCCAATTAGTCATGATCTCTCACACTCTGTTTATATTAGTTTAGTGATCTGTGAGCTTTCGTATTTGTATCTTACAGTGAGTGTGTCCAGGCTATGTTACTGCCAATATTGTCCTTCGTTCGTATAAACTAATGGTGCTAGCAAGAGCCATCGACTCAACTATCTCTTTATATAATAGAGAGTTCGACATCGCACTCCTCGGAGCTAATTGTGTTGACTATCAAGATGATCAGCAACACGGAACGCACTAATAAGAATATATCAACATAATGTTATAGTTTGCGATTACAGTGAGCATGGATAGATTTTTCTTTAGCAGAAGCAATGAGGTTGTTGTCTGTTTCCATTTCCTCTATTCCCTAAATAACTGTTAGGAGGTGTAAGTTTTTGATTACGAGCCTATAATACAAAATGAATTCGCATGTTTATCACCTCCGATCGTTTGTTTTTTTGAATCCCGACAATGATCCTTAATTGATAGTGATGACAAATTATTGAGCACTATAGCAAACTAATGCAATAAAATTGATCATCTACATAATTATTCATTCAAAGAGAGCGCGTTACGCCTAACCCACTGATAGGGACACCTATGTTTTCTCAAAATGCAACATTAACTCACTTGCTCAGTAAAAGCATAGAGCAAGATGTGAAACCAACTTTACTAAATTAAAAGCCCTATGATAGGTAAATAGTGATGAGACACAACGATCTGATATCTTGTCGTTAGATCTATTGTAAATATATAGTTTACTCTCTTTATTAGGACCGGATGTTGGATTCGAGATAGAGAACCTCTCGAACTGCCAAACATGTCGTGATAGTTGGCGCACAATAGAAATTTAAGATGAATGAGATAAATGTGCTAATGTTCTAAACCTAACTATGATTGCGGTCACCAAAGTGTATCATAAACGAAGTTTAACCTAACAATAGGCTAGCCATACAGAACACGACTTGATTAAATGAGTCAACACACTTATATATACTATTCACCTATACAGATAGCGATATAGCGAGTCAAATATTGAGAGCGAATTTCACTTCAAATTGATTCTCCTCTAATTTCAATCCGAGAGATACTGGACCGCCGAACTTGGTTGCTAATTTCTCTCATTTCCCTTTACCTTGAGATCATGATAGAGTTTTCTTATTGACGTGCCACTTTCCGATTAATCGACATTTTAATACCAGTTGCTACGCGTCACCATCCACTTCTAAGGAACCCTTTTAAATAGAAGCGATAATTTAAGAATCTCTCACCTATGTCATGCACCTAATATCGACGCTGTTCTATCTTACATTAGTAGAATACATATCATCTATACATGGTGACCAGGATTGTCTACCGGATCTGTTGGTGGTTTTGATGCGAGTGCCTTCGATATGGTGGTCTTTGCTATGTCATATGGTGAGAAATGTGAAGAATTTTCTCAGGTCTAATTTAATTGGATGATACACATTGTTATTCGTCGAAAAACTGACTTAATTCCCTGAAGAATCAATCTTCTCCTCTACGAGTTGGTGTCATGCAATACAGCGTTATTATAAATACTATCTCTTCCCAACTTCACGCCTGCTTTCTGTCAAGAATGCTCATTGATAATTAGTCATATCTCTCACCTACTAGACCTCCCTGGCTACAAGTCCTTTCAGCGTGAACCTCCAATCTCGTTCCGTTGATCAAAATAAAGTGTCTCATCACAGAAAATGTCATTCTGATAGCACAATAATCTATAAATGAATCTAATCGCAGCTGCATAAAACTCTTACGTTTCCGGCGTATATTCAGATATCCAAAGGTACTATCTATAACTTTCTCATACTTCATAACTGTTTGATTTCTATATCATCGTTAAAATTTGCAATTTTGATTATAATTCCACCGATCGAAGAATCCTCAGTACAGTAAGCGAAATTAGGCTTAACCATTCAGACACACCTCATTTGGAAGGAACTCTCAATAATTCGGTTGACATATTCTTCACTACCCCATATAGTGTCTCCTCACATTTAAAAAAAAATAATAGCCCTTATTACCGTGCGCATCATTAGGCATCGTATTTTGCCGATAATATTTGTGCTCTGACTAGAAAATATCTACGTATCTATATATTTCTACAATATTTTTAATATTAATGGTAAAGAATTTCCAGGTAACTGTGATGCTCAAGAATCACTTATTTTTCACTTCTACTCTCTGCATCTTTTTGCGCCGACAGTTTGTAACCCACAACTGACAACCGCGATTATTTTCCTTGTTTTCATCATCTTTTTATTACCACTCTTTTAAATAGTCACACTAGTCTTGCACCTCAAATATATTTATATAAAGCGTATTATACGCCACAGATCTCTTAACCGTCTCATTTGCAGAGCACTATGACATAACTACTGGCTTTTGAAGTAAAATAACTATACTAAAAACGCTACGTTAGAGATGCCTATGTGAAGTATCCTGATAAAAAATAGGATAACGAATAAATATTAATATAAGTTGATGAGATGAAATATAGGTCATTTTTTGACCTAACTTTAATATCTTTTCATCTCTCTTCGAAGATATAATTTAGAATAAGTGTCATTGCCTATTTACATCGGTTAATTCGGAATTCATCTTGCGTTTCGTCTAGATCGAATCACACCTAGACGATACAATATAATTACATGATAATGAAGTTGACATTGATCTAAACTAATTAATGTCATTTAAACTCTGTCTGTTATTAGAATCATAACTAATTCTTCTTTCTTACATTCTATAGTATTTGAGTTTTATAAGTAACAATATCTGAATCATATCTCATCACAAACTTTTTATAGCATTTTCATTGAGACATACACAGTTGAATAGCGTTAGTACACAGCTCAGATATTGTCTCCATTTTCAATAAGGAAACTACTGCATGCATCACTCATGTGCCACCATAACACCATTTTATATCTATATCTCAAACCACAATAATTTAAATGAGCGTGTCCTCTACTCTCAGATAAAAATAGTTATTTATGATAATGTTTTGTGAAAATAAAAGGTCATAAAAAAATAATGAATACACTCTTCGAATATATAGCGTCTGAAAATAGTAGATATCACCACACATCTTCACTGTTCCTATGGCTGTAAAATTTTTAATTACTATTCAACTTTAATTACTGCTGACACATAATTAATTTAATAACTACTCATCTCCACGAAACTACGTCTATATTTAATTCGGTATGAATAACATAAGCTCTTAACATTGACATACAAGATAAAGACAATAGAGAACTCTAAGCAGAAGAAATGTTTACCACACAAGATACTAAACTCTCACAAAGATGTTACTTAACATAATGTTATATCAGAAGATATCACAAAAAAAAGACTATAAAATGTAGAAAGAACTAAGGAAGACATTATTCTTACATATTAAATATTATAAATGCTCACACCATAACCCACAACTCTTTAAATGTCCGTCTCAGGAGTATAGCTAAGTTAACACATCGGCTCAGTTTAGATCTTTAAATTTTTTGATAGTCACTTTAAAATAACTTCAGTTATGCACACCCTTTATATGTGAAGAAAAATGTACTGTTAATTATATTTTTTTGTATAGATGACTATTATTGATTATAGAGGATAGATGGACAACTAATAGGTACCAATAGCTTGAAATAAACATATCAAATACCATATCATATATCTCTATAATTTGCTAAACGCGATATAACCTTCAGATATCATTACTTGGTAGAACGAGTAAACCGCAATAGATTGTTAAACATTAAAGGATGACATTATAATCATATCGATATATAGAATTTTAATGTTAACCAAACTCAGTGCTCAGAGCATCTCTACAGAACAAAAATCAATTCCAGCAATCGATGATACTATACTACATCTATTCAGATGACTGTTCTAGCATATGTGATATATGAGAGCTATTATAATTCCGTTGTTATATCTACTACTGAGTTGTTATCAGTCAAATCACTCCTCAACTGCCTGTATCTCGTGTCTTTTGATTCCATGATATATAGTTTATTCCTGGCCTAATTGTTCATTCATACACAATAGACTTTACCTTTTACACAGTGGATAAATGGAACAACAAATGCAATCATAGAATAATATTAATATCGAATTATGGGATGAACATTAGTGATATAAAATGTAGTTATTGATGAAGCCTTGTACGAGTTGGAAACGTTAAATAGATTTGCTCAAAACTGAATTGCAGCTATTTTGACGAGCAAGCAGTGGAACTAAAGCTAGATGCGTGCATTGCAACGAACTTTCTTGGAGTAAATAGGTCATAGGCCCTCCCATGATGTAATGTAATGGATATCATGTGATTTATGCTATTTCGAAAAACTTTCGAGTCTTTTTTATTCTCTTTTTGACAACCCTGAGAATAGATCACCACAAGACTCAGATTTAATGCAGTTAAATAACTTAATTTCTGTGAATTATATAATAAAGAATCAACAAAAGAAAATATGCTTAGAGCACAAGAATATCCATCAACTATTTGCAAAGATGATCTAAAAACACGTATAATATAAATATAACTTGTAGAAGTTACAATTTAAATCAACTTAATCCACTTGCAAGATTCTTGGCTATCATTAGCTCACTGTCGAGAGACATTGCTGGTACTCCTCAAACTCAATCAGAATCCAAAAGATTCTAATGAGTAATAGAGCACAAGTAACTATCCTATTTTTGGACGAAAAACTTATAGGTTTACATTTAGAAGTTTGGGGTGGGTTAGCTGCAGTACGATGAACCATTCTAGGATACTGAAAAATGCACAATTCGTCGCAGAGCTAATTACTAAATTTATATGAACAGTCTGCCTCTCTGAATAGACCAAACTTTATATGGTTAGCTCTAAAACTCTACACCCTGGGCTATTAAGATTTCCCTTAAAGTGCCTTTTCTGCTAATAACACTAGACATATCAGTTAAGAATGAAGACTATGAGCTGTCTAACGAAAATCACTCAATTAACTACACTCTCACACACACACTACTTCCAATTAAAGTATAGCGCAAAGCATTACCCATCATAGAGTTCTACTCCGTAAAGTGATAGTCCCTTTCCTAACAGATCATGCTGCAGCTTTTGAGAACGTAATCAAATCCATACAAAACAGTGGAACACGGCTGTGTTTCGAACTGATTCACACGAGAGGGAGTACGAACATGGTCTAGGAACCAGAGAAAAACAGAAAAAAAATAAGTCGTTATCAGTGAGCGGTATGGTCGCTGGAAGAGAGACATAATACGAGAAAGTCCAGATGTGCTCAACGTTGGCTGCATATAAATCAAATTTATGAGTAACGAAGAAACAGAGAAAATCGACATTTGCTATTAGTAATTTTGTTATCCTACAGTGTCAAGTTAGTGAAACCCTCAAGCTGACTTATACATGATTCTCACTACATTATTTGAAGTAAAAATGAGAGTGCATGCATATATGTCCATTGTCTCTGAGTTCTCGCATACCTTCGTGTATTGATCTTCTCGGTGTTAGTGATAGTTATGGAGAGGTGTTTTAGTTTATAGATATAAGTATTTAGTTATTGCCCTTAAGCTATTGACACATGTAAAGTGCGCTGTCAAATCTATCTGCTCTGCAAGACAGCGCACCCAAGAAGACATACGTTATGTGTGTGAGTATCCAGGAAAGAAGAATGAGAAAATTGTATTAATTATTTGCGAAAATAAGGAGAAAAAAGATTTTTTGAATAACGCAGTGAAGAGGGAACATGAAATTCCAGTTTTTCAGAGAATATGTAAGTAATTCTAAATGAGCTCGAGGTCCATCAATTAGCAGTCTTCCAGTCTTTTTATTATATCCGGAAAAGTATTGCCATTATTTCAAGAGAAACAAAGTCGATCAATCTAAGATATCCAGAGAATCTACCAAAAATTAAGTCAAAAATAGAAGATTAACAGTATATTTTTCATAAATCACAAAGCTCTGAATATTCTTTCCCTCTAATTGTTTTCTCTGCCAATGTTGAAAATTTTGGTATTCGTAAGGCTTACAAATTCCAGCACTATTGAAAGGCACGGAATATATGTTGTTCAACCTGAAACGGAGATTAACCCAATCACGTTAGGTCATATGGCACCCAGATAACTTCCTCCCCATTATAGATTACTAGTCTGTAGTCCCAGTAATTAAATAATTAAATTAGAATTATTAACAAATCGGGTCCAAAACGCGCGAACAGATTACAAACCACAATCTTCAATGAGTATGGTTGATGTTACAGAAGAATTCATACAAATCAATCATAATTAGCACTGAGAGGAGTAAATTTTAATCCTGCTATCAGTGGCATTAAATATTACCACTTTCATAAGACTGTCGATCCTTGGCCTACCAAAGTTTGGTAGAAGAAATTAATGAAGTATTTGCCGTAAAAATTGAATATAATTTCATTCATACCGATACTATATAAGTTAATACTTTTTAATTTTAAGTGCACATCCTCTGTAGCGTTCAATGACCTCTCTTAATGTAGGTTGATCTTACAATAGTGTTAAAAATATCACTAATTTAAAGGCATGAGATCTATAACATTGACTTGCATATGATAAATTACATTTCACTCTAGCCTAAGAACACTCATTTGTAGCGATAATTAAAGATAGTTGTAAGGTTATATAAATATTACTCTATCAAAATTGAATAGTTTTTTAAAAGAACCCCATTCAATTACAATGCTAATAAATTGAAAAAGAAAATTCCGAAAAGATGACGAAGTCTTGGTAATGAGAGTCTAGGTTTATTGCTATGTATTAACTTGCGCTTAACAACCAGCAGCCGATGGCCAGATATTTTCAGGTCTTTTGCTGATGCGCTATAAAAGAGAACGTAACTGCGTCCTAATAGCTTTTGCGTGTGTTTTTTTTTCGCTCACCAAGGATATTCTTTCCTTGATTTTTATGAAGGCGTCTATTTAAAATTTAGTCAGGGGGTTGGTGGAATCAGCTGAGGGTGCCTCCTTTTTGTCTTTAGCTTTGAGTGGTTCCTCTGTCTTTGGTGCCTTTGGTTGACAAACAATGACATGTTGACAACCCCTTTAATGGAAAGCTCGCACGCGACACAGACCACTTTCTCAATTGCCCCTCTCTATGTGTCTCGATTCCTTATTCGAGAGGTCACATGTTTTCTTTATTGTAATTTAGCTGAAGGAGTCGAGATTCTTCAAAGCTTTAATTAACGTGACTTTCTTTCTTAGAAAACGGTGCATCCAATCGTCAAATTACACACAAGAAGCGTGCTTCAAAAGACTATCTGTATTTTACCTTTTTAGAAATATGTTGTATCACTACCATACTTAGTGAGAAGATCCTCAACTACAGATAAATGATTTGATTTGTCTTCTCTTATTTTTCCCTTTAAATTTAATAGAGGATTTACAAAGATTGCCATCTCTGTGTGTCACTCACTAATTTACTTATGACTTCTAGTTAGTCTCGTTCAATTTCACGGTTTGTGCGATTTGTCATTTCATGACAATTATTATATTTTTCATTTTATAATAGAAGCTATCACTTTGTCAGGTCATACAACGATACAGTATGACTCATATTCCGAAATTATGTTTTTAATATTCATCATCTCAAGAGACAAGATCATGGACTACTATTTACCATTTTACGCTTAGACAGGCAATTAACCGTGGATACTAAAGGTTATATATTCCTTCTTGATAAATCTGATGAATTTTTAAAAAGATGTGATAAGGACTTCTGGGGAGTTTTTCAACAAGCATACGGCAGTTTCTTAACATACTTTATTAAGCCAACCTTTATAGGCAATTCAAGATCTAATGTTTACAAGAAGTCTCTCTCATATTTATAGTGTAAGTCGCCTTGTGCTCGATCAAGTATAATTGATCTCTAAATTAAGTCAGGAGTTAACATTAAGTGAAACTGTGAAACTTTTTGATATGTCGTCAAAGTCTGGGAATCCATCTGATTTGTTCGATCTTTTCTTCTTATGTCTGATTTCTGTATGAGTCCTCCTCGTGTTATTTAGACGGAATGCTTCTAGGCGCTCATGGCACCACACAGTGCTGGGACACAAAGACGAATGGACCACTAGTATGGGTTGGCCGGTCGCTAATTATGTTCATTTCTCAGGTGTTTGACCTTTAATACTCTCAATGATATATTATTTGTTGGAAGGACGGATTGTGGTGCAGGATTGCTCCTATATGCCTTTAAAGATTGGACCTTGCCAATGGAATCTCTACTTCCTTTTCGTGATTGAAAAGTAATCCACAGCAGAGGAGGACTTATAGTGAATAAGGTTAACCCTCCACTTGCTACAGTCAATGCCTTAAAACTTGGGACAACTCAACAAGGTTATCTATATAGACAACGATACACTATTCTTCATTTCAATGACGCGGTTGCTGAGTACTTGTCTCTCTTTTGACCTTTACATTCATTTATTTGTTGGAAAAATGGATGTGCAGGTTGTCCTATATGCCTCAAAACTTTGGACCATTGGTCATGAAATCTCTTCTCCTTTTCGATGCATTGAAAAATATAGAGACAGAATGTGTACTGAGCTAAAATCTGGATGACTAATATTATACTCCTTGCTACGTAGTCAGTGACACCATTAATTAAGAATCTTGTTTAAGGAAACTACACTCCTTCCCGCTATACCTCAAGCACTTTAGTGAGATATATTACCACATTCTCATCAGATTTAAATGAACAGTTTGCAATCCTCTTGTCGATGAGAAGGATTTCATCCCCAATAAAGAAGACAAAAAACTCCGCCATATACCTTTGAGTTTGGATTGGAGAACTCTTCTAACTAGAAGCTGTTATTTTGGCCACAATATCATTTCATTTTATCCAAGGCAGAAGTTACCGCAACTCCATTTAGGGCATACAAGAGGCACCTCAGTCTGGGCCCATCCATGGCTTTCCTTTATGATGATAGTATAATATGTATAGTGAATGCTTTTGCTCTTATTTCACTTTTTCGGTATTTTCCAATGATCAGGGATAAAGGAGAAAATCCAAAAAACGAAATTCACTTACCCCACGTTGACACAAAAAAAAGGGAACATAGTTATGCAATGTAAATAGGGTCCTCTTGCAAACATTGAGTACTTTACGTTGTTATAACATTTTCTACAAAATATAAGCTCTCATTTAAGCAAAGTAGAAGGCTAATCCCACATTTTTTACCGACTCAGTAATGAACTTGTCCACGTAATCCTGACGTAGACGGGATCAATGCACGACAGACCTCGAAAAATTACAACTCGACCTAACCTCGCAACTACGTGGATTATCTCACAGATTGAAGAGAGGATTTTGGTTAATTGTAAAGAGTAACCTTGCAGCAAGTAGGCTAAGCCAAGCAATCTTTTACCAGTTGGAGATTATTTCTCTCATCTACTCCCCAACTCATCCACACCTCGGACAATGTCGGCTTGACTTTTAGAAAAAGCAGAGGCAGGGAAAAAGGAAAAACGTACAATTTGTTTGGTAATTTTTAATCAGTTGTTGCATGAAAGGTTTACCCATTTTCGATCTTTAAAGATTCAGATATCGACGGCTTTTGGCCACAATAAAAATCAACGCATCATCGTTTTTTCAAATGTTTACTCATACACAGTGAGTGAGGATTCCCAGGCAGTCCTCATCTAATAAAGAGTGATTAATATTTTCCTTGACTTGATTTCTATGTTTAATCATTGTTCGTATTACCAGATCAATTACAGAGAGACTCGGATCATCCTTGAATCTTAGGCTTACTTCAGATGAGCATGCCAAACTTCTTATGTACACACCATCTGTGCACAAAGTTGATCTTTATAGGATAGATTACTTCATATGGGCTAGCTGAAGTTACCGACACTGACGATATACTTACTCAAAGCAAACAACCCTAGAATGTGTCAACCCATTTCTCAAACTATCGACTTCTTCGGCGGTTCTCATTTTTCTTTTTGCAAAGGCAATGCATCGGGAGACGGTTGATGCAGCTGACGCTATACACAATTTATCTACTTACATAACTTTTTTTTTTCTGTTCTTCAACATGCCAATTGCATGTTACATCTATTCGCTTGCATTTCACCAAGTCTTCTCTGTATTCAGCCATAGCCATTTTCTTATAATGACATGTGCTTAGAAAACTAACAGCGTAAAAAATTGAAATAGAATTTACCGGATGTCGACGGAAGACGTAATCTATGATTTCTCACATTCTCTTCCCCACGATCCATGAATTCCATTTTAATTGATCATTTTAAATTAAGATTAATCACAAAATTGACTCAAAGAAAAGCTCTACTAAATTCTTCAATTTACTCTTGCTGATCTTCCTCTCTTCCCTGAGTAATGTGTGTGGAGAAAGTGCATTAGAACTGATTGCAAATCATCATCCTATAGTCCAGGGCAGAACATTTTCTTGTTTCATAACCCCTTTTCATTAGTGAGACATTAGGTCTTAAATACGTCCAGGTTATCTAATAGAAGCCATAATAATGAAAGGATTTGATAGTCTCAGATTATTACAACGTCCTCAAAGAATAGTTATGGAATGTGTTGACTGTATTATATTTAAAGAATGGTTGTTTACTGTAAAAACCAAGCAAATCTACACTCCTAGAACAAAATATTAATTGTTTATCTATAGAAAAACTTAGCATTTGGTCTCGTTGAGCCACGTACTGTAAGAGATTAAACTGGCCTATCTATTCAGTTTATCTTAAACCGAACCGCTCTACATTTCCTAACTTTACTTGCTCGTGAGGATCGGTGGACAAAGACTCTGGCTCAACCTCTTCTCCGTACCCTGTTGAATCGCGCAACCACTTGCATGAAAACACATCCATCAGCGAATCATCGATTGACCTTCACGTTCTCTTACCATAGCATTACTCTACTCACTAATTAGTCCCAGAAGGTGACGACCATCCTGACAACAAAACTTAGTAGTATCAACTCCCCAAAGTCAGATAGACAAGATACCTGGTGGCTGTAACCCCTATTTGCAGCATCGTACTTTCGAACAAAGCAGATAGTTTGCTACCATGCATATGCACGCACTTAGTCTTCCGATCTTTGCCCAACAGAGACAGAAGCTCCAACTCAGTCAAGTTGAGGGCTAAAGTAGAGACGATATACTAGTAATGAGTACAGCCCCTTTCTATTATAAAATTTAGCCACCATCTCACTATAAAATGATATTTTCAAATTGCCACCTTTCTTTGATTTTGTTATGGATCAGCTAACCTAATCCACCAATTTGCAAGTTCCTAACTACTGCTATCATATTATAATTAAATTATTTATCCTTCTCTTTTTTTTTTCTATTTTTAATACTTCTTGAGCCCTAATTTACTTCAATGAATCTCTAATACATATTTTGTATTAAGTACCGCTAGGGTGAAATAACATGTACACCTTAGAAATGATAAGAACAAATCAAACCAATCTACTCCGATAAAGAAAACATTACAATATTGCATCCTCCTTCTGTCTCTCTAATTTACCCAACCATTATGTAAACATCAAGTTAGTCACTTCTCTTTAAATTTATCGTCAATTTCTGCATTGTTCTTCTCAATTAAACTCCTGTTCTTAAATTGAAACCATCATCTCGTCCCACACAGTGTTCATGCCCACAGAAGTGACGAGCATGAAACCAAAGCCATCCGACACCTTTGTGCCTGATAGCATAAAGGGAGTACTTTCATCAACCTCAATGTGATCGCTTTCACCAGTCATACTAGACTCATCCACCTTCAAGGAATGCCCTTCCATGAACACCCCATGTGCGGGAATCTGATCACCGATCTTCAAGTACACAATATCACCTACAACAACTTCAAAGATCGATATAGGCTGACGCCTCCCATTTCTCACAACTTCCACCTTTATATCGCTGCTCTTTGTGGAGAGCTTGTCAAATTGCCTTGATTGCCTGAAGTTGCTTGCAGCTGACACAGCAACAACCAAAATGACAGCAACAGTGATGCTCCCACCATCGTACCAGCCATCTTTCCAGCCATGTTTTTTGATGCCAAAGGCAAGAGAAAGTAAAGCACATGCCAAAAGAATAATAATAGTTGTATCTTTAAATGCTTCAAACAAGAAGCTAAGAAAGCCTTTAGTAGGAGCCTTTTCGTATTCGTTCGCGCCGAAAACATTCTTTCTTTGAATAATATCATCCGCGCTACCAATAAGGCCATCGTTTACATCACTTTTAAGAATTCGAGCAATTTCTTTAACCCCTCCAAACTGGCTCAAAGACTCAAAATTTTTGTCCCTTACCATGTCACTTAACGTTTTTGGATCGACGTTGAGAAATGTCTCGGGTTTGTCACCCGAGGAGCTGTCCTCCTCAATGGCCTGTACATCAACGACTATGTAAGAGAGACTGCGCAAGAGAGGACCATTCTTGTCAAGAACTTTCAACTTGGACAAAGAAGTAAGAACCCTGGTGAAGTGTATGGCTGTGAAAGCCAGCCGCCACTTCCGCTTGTGGATCTTTGAGATGGGCCAATCTTCTTGATCAGAGGTACTGGCTATCCCACCTGACTTTTGGCACCTTGGAGGAGACATCAAAGTAGGCCAATAAAACGGAGAGGGAGACAGAGAGGGAGAGCGGTTTGGGAGGGATAGAAGATATACTCAGGGTAAATGAGTAAAGTGAATAGAAAACTTTTGATAGATATATAACAATTTCTCGCGTATATATAGTGTTATAAGGTGTGTCTCCGAAGTTTCAATGAAACTTCTTAGTGATTGTATGGATTCTTCTATGTAACCGTTAAAGACTAGAAATTTGAAATTTTTTATAATATAAAAATAAAATATAAATGATAAATCTAGAGATAATTGCAAGGATTCAATTGGTGGAGGGATGAGCTTTACGTGTGCGAGGAGGATTCTTAGCGACTAAGGTCAATCATGATCATCAATTGGTCTTTTTCTTGAACCCCAAGTCACATGCAAATTAAGCTAATTAAAATTACTCGTTTTGATTACGTAATTCCCGTCACCATTATGATCTACAAACGTTATAGAGTCCGTAGAGTCGCATTCTTAATTAATATTGTCCATAGTTACTGCTTGGACAAATCTGCTGGCCCAAACAAATTATAGAACTATTTACGGATGAGACGAGTCTCGATCGCACTCATGGAATGCAAATTGCGGAATGGACTAGACAATCGCTCGTAATTAGCTAGCTTTTGTAGACTAAGGTTTCTATATACTTCTCTTAGGTTTAATACGGGTCGTTACTATACGGGTCGTTACCTTGTTTAGGAATGAAAGGAAAAAGGAAAGATCAGTTCCGTCTTCCTCCCTCCCAGCAGGGACGTGGAAAGAACAGATACCGACGAGGAACATACAAAGCAATCTTATAAAAGCAAGCTGGGAAAATGAAAAAAGTATAGCTGGATCTTCCTATTTCATGCAAGGTAAGCATATCTTTCTCCTCAGAAAAGGTTTACAGTACTGATATATATTCGATGTCTCTTGTCAGTGATCCCTTGCTTTAATTATAAAATGAAAAAAGTATAGCTGGATCTTCCTATTTCATGCTAGGTAAGCGTATCTTTCTCCTCACAAAAGGTTTACAGTACTGATATATATTCGATGTCTCTTGTCACTTATCCCTTGCTTTAATTCTAAGGTTCGCATGCAGATTATTTCTTTTTCTCACCTTTGGAAAATCTTTTGCCTGGAAGAGTCCTTGGTTACTTTCACATTCAAAGGAACAAGTTCCTTCACTTTGTGTTGCACATTTCAAAAGAATTAATATATAATATTTGGTTGCAAGCACTTTATATGTAGATAATAATTTCTTCCACTTTTCTCATGATAAGAAATTTGAAGAGGTTTGAATGAAAATAAAAAATTAAGAGCCAAAATTACCCGCTTTTTTCCATTAAAACGGTTTTAAAGACCATTCAAACGAGGTTTGAATGAAAAAAAAAATTAAGCGTAAAAATTACCCGCCTTTTTCTCCATTGGAACGCTTTTAAAGACTGTTTGAACTGTTTGAATGAAAATAAAAAATTAAGCTACAAAATTACTCGCTTTTTTTTTTTTTTTTTTTTTTTTTTTTTTTTTCGTTTTGAATGCTTTTAAAGACCGTTTGAATGATGTTTGAATGAAAGTAAAAATTTAAGCGCCAAATTTACCAATCTTTTTTCGTTATAACTATTTTAAAGACCGTTTGATGAGGTTTGAATGAAAATAAAAAATTAAACGCTAAAATTACCAACTTTTTTCCATTGGAACGCTTTTAAACATTGTTTGAATGCCTCACGTGAAATCAAAATAAAAAGACGGAAATCAAGAGAGTGAAAGAGAAGAAGAGAAGTGGTAGGAGAAGAAGAGGAAGAAGGAGAAGAAGAAGAAGAGGAGGAGAAGAAGGAGGAGGAAAAGCAGGAGAAGAAGAAGAAGAAAAAGAGAGAGAAGAGAAGAAGGAGGAGGAAAAGGAGGATAAGAAGAAACAAAAGGAAAAGAAGAAGGAAAAGGAGACGACGAAGATGGTTTTCTCATTTTTTCAGTGTTCGAACAATTCATCTACTATCAGAACGTTCCAACATTAGAACGATTGATCATCCACCATTAGAACATAATAATGTTTTATTATTTGATGAAAATTCAAATGTTCCACCATTAGAACGGCTCGTCCCCGTTAGAACGTTTGTATCTGTTGGATGCGTTCGAATGCGTTTGAATAGTTGCCGTTGGATATAGCGTTTGAACAGTTGTGTTAGATTTAGCATTTGAACGGTTGAAATATATCTGCCCCAAAAGGGTACTTTTTTGGATGGAACAAATTTTTCTTTCCAAAATTTTTTTTGTAACGGACTTGTTGAGACACCTGGTGTGACAGATATATTCCGTGCCAAAAACGTTTTTGGGATAGAACTTGAGTTTTTTGGAACGGAAAATTCTGTCCCAAAAACCAAAATTTATTGTAGTATATACTTGTTAAATTTATTACTGTTCTTATCCTATTTTAATCTAACTCATCAGCGCCGGTCAACTTGCATTGGGGTCTTTCATCTTAATTTCTTCGTGATCTATTTATGTACTATAAAGGGAATCTTTGCTTATTGGGAAGATCATTCGACGCCACACTTGTTTATCAAACCGATGCTTTATTTGTCTAAAGCAACTCTCTTGTTTTTACTTGGAAGGAGCTGTAACTTTCCTTTTCCAGCTAGGTTACTTTTCCACTCGTCCACTCTAACCTTTCACTTTACCTAAACGTTCATAATTAATTTATGTTGCTTCTTATAATACATATATATCTGGTTAATTATATATCATCTAGCAAGCTGACGTTGAGCTTCTCCACTTCATCGACCTTACTTGTCATTGCTAGCTCATTGATTCCTCGACCAGCCAATCCTGACAAATCATTGATCTGTCAAAGTAGAAAAGGTTACAAAAAGTCCTGACCCTGGCACAGTAGAAAAGTAACAAAAGTCCTCGTCTTCTTACACTTTGTATGCATATGAGACCAAATTATCTCTCCAAAAAATTCATTGTATTTGAGAAATTGTGAGGACAACTTTTAGGCTTCTCTAAAGGCAAAATCGTAAATTCAGGCTTCACGTGAGGCATGGCACATGTACAATGGAATGAGTAGATGTGCCCAGTCAGTGAAATTGATGCGTGTCATTGTTTTATTTGATATGACGTGGACAGGGTTAGATACGTCAGCAAATTCTGTCTACGGAGAGAAAAAAAAATTCTAGAGACATTTCTAGGAAAAGATTATACCAAATGCCATGGACATATAATAATTTAGCTATTAATATATTTGGGAGGGATATAAGTGATACTCAGGGTGAATGAGTAAAATGGATACAAAACTTGTGATATCTATAACAATTTTTGACATATATATAGAGTTTATAATACGCGTCTCGTCTAAGAAGTTTCAATGAAACTTCGTAGTGATTGTATAGATTCTTCTATGTAACCATTAAAGATTAGAAATTTAAATGTTAAAATTTTCTTATATTTTGCCAAATTAATCTGAGGATATTCGCCCATGTTTGGATATATATGGAAAATTTTGAAAAAAATTTCACAACCACTTTTTCTAACATTCTAATACTTTTTTACAAATTCCAACAATTTTTTCTCAAATCCAGATAAAATCTACACTACCAACTATAAAAAAAAGTTTACAATCTCCAACACCTTTTACAAAAACTTTTTGCTCATCCAAAGTTACTTATTTTCAATAATCTGATTCATTTTAAAACAATTTAAACTACCAAATAGATTAAAAAGACAACATACTCAATGGGACATATGAACTTTCGTATTTTGCCCTCCATGTTTTTGCTCATACTCTCTGGGCACCTTTAACACTGTTAAATATCTTCAAAATTAATTTTTTTTTTCCAATTAGTCCTTTCCTCCACCCTATTAAAAATTATTAATTAAATGAGAAAAATAGATAAATGCAACAAAGAGGTATGAGTACCCTCCACTCCTTGGGAAAATATAATAACTGAAATAAATATATGGAAAATACAAAACCAAGAGACAAAAATCGAAATAAATCGTAAAAATGCAAATCAAACAAGAAAAATGAAAAAACAATCTAAACCTCAAATTCTTGGAAAAAATATGAAACTCAGAAATTGTAATGATTTGAGCTTCATACATTTTTACCATTTCTTTTTCCTTTTACTGTATTTGTGTATTTTTCTCATTTGATTTTCATCTTTACAATTTATTTCAAATTTATTACAATTTTTTGTTCTTTCTTTCATATTTTCGAGGTATTTATTTAATTTATTATCTTTTTTTGAAGGATTGGAGGGTCATGTAACTGCCTCTCACTACATTAACAATATTAAATTTTTTATAATCTTAAAATAAAATATAAATGATAAATTTAAATATAATTGCGAGGATTCAATTGGCAGAGGGATGTAGCTTGACGTGTGTGGGAAGGATTCTTCGCGACTAAGGTCTATCATGATCATCAATTGGTCTTTTTCTTGAACCCCAAGTCACATGCAAATTAAGCTAATTAAAATTACTCGTTTTGATTACTTATTTTCCATCATCATTATGATCTACAAACGTTATAAATTAAGTCCGTAGAGTCGCATTCTTAATTAATATTGTCCACAATTACTGGTTCGAGAAATCTGCTGGCCCAAACGAATTATAGAACTATTTATGGCTGAGACAAGAGTCTCGATCACACTTATGGAATGCAAATTGCGGGACAGACTAGACAATCGCTCGTAATTAGCTAGCTTTTGTAGACTAAGGTTTCCTTATACTTCTCTTAGGTTTAATAGGGGTCGTTACTTAAGACTGTGCGTTTATACCTTGTTTAGGAATGAAAAGGAAAAAGGAAACATCAGTCCCATCTTCGTCCCTCCCAGAAGGGTGGAAAGAACAGATTCCAACGTGGAACATACAAAGCAATCTTATAAAAGCAAGGGAAAAGGAAAAAAGTGTATATAGCTGGATCTTCCTATTTCATGCAAGGTAAGCATATCTTTCTCCTCACAAAAGGTTTACAGTACTGATCATATATATTCGATGTCTCTGGTCAGTAACCCCTTGCTTTTTCTCAGCTTTGGAAAATCTTTTTCCTGGAAGAGTCATTTGTCTTTGTTTTCACATTCAAAGGAACAAGTTCCTTCACTTTGTGTTGCACATTTCAAAAGAATTAATATATAATATTAGGTTGCACTTTATAATGTGGATATTAAATTTCTTCCACTTTTCTCGTAATAAGAAAAACTGTCAATGAGCATTTTTGGTTACATTTCACTTTCTAATTCGAGAAAAATCAGTCTCGTAAACATACATACGTTTGTGAAAATATTCAATTCGCAAACTTAATGAAAAAGGGACGGCTAATTCTTAGAGAGCAACCAACAACACCTCGATGGTTTCTCAAAGGGTATTAGCCTAAACAATTAATATTTCTGGCAATTCTAAGCTACCTACGCAAGACCTTTCCACGTCACCCAAGGTTGTAGAACCTTCTGAGAATATGATCACGTAACAAATTCTGTTAGCTTTTGTAACAACTTTGATTCTCGATCCAAATATTCTTTTTGATTAGTTTGTAAGATGTTTATTATATATATATATAAACACACGCTTATCATTGTAATGATTTGAGAAAGGAATACAAATATGCTTTCATTTCAATAAAGGACAACCAACACCAGAACAAACTTGATTTTTTGAGATGAAAAATTTCGTCCTAAAAAACCTTTTTCGGACGGATTGGGTCCTTGACGTTGATTGTGATTGCTAGCTCATTGATTCCTCGAGCAGCCAATCCTGACAAATTATTGACGTGGCACAGTAGAAAAAGTAACAAAAAATTGTTGTCCTCGTCTTCCTACATATTGTACGCATATGAGGCCAGATTATCCTCTCCAAAAAATTCATTGTATTTGGGAAATTGTGAGGACACACTTTTGGACTTCCCTAAGATGGCTACCAATTAATAGAAGCAGCTAGCACCAGGAAATCCGAGGTAACTTGTAAACTACAACAACACAAATAATCTGTTATGCGCCTTAGGAGAAGTGATCACTATCAAAAACTAATTTAAAGGAGGAGGCCGGAGTTTGAGGCATATATGTAAAAACTTAATAATATGAGCTACTCTCATTATTCCATCCATCAAAGAATAACAATAGTTGAAACAACTAGGGAAGAACAACGGTTTTCTAGGAAAAAACGCAACTCAAAAACTAGCTCAAAGAGAAAAAGAGATTAATGCATATAAAACTTGCATTGACTACCCATACTATCAATGTGGGACATATTTCGTACTCCCTAATGATTTACAACAAAATCTATATATCTCGTCTTATAATGGAGAATCAGCTGCCATATATGTACGATGATTTGGAACTGATCAATTTGCATGGAATCTCCACTACCGACGGATATTAATTGTTAGACCCTTCGTGAGATCGTGGAATTATTATTGCAGCCAATGTTCATCTATTCAGGAGAAATTGGGCTCAATATATAAAGCTGAAGCTGAAGAGCAAGAGTTGGCAATGGTATATATATATCTTGTTTGCAAAGTATTGGAATTACAACAGCTCGATCGCTCGCACTCTATACAATAAATTTTTTTTATTTTTATTTTTTTCACATACAAAGGATTTTGCGCCTTTTTTAGATATAATAGAATCCAAGTTGTTGTTGAGAATATCAGATCTTGTACGAGCTGGTCAAATCAGGCGTTAAAGTCGGAAAAATTATAAAATGACTAAAATGTCATTCTAAAATAAAATTATTATAAATAATTAAAAAAATTAAGAAAATAAAAATAATATTTAAAAAAATAATATTTTTAAATAAAAATACTTAAACTCTATTTCAGTAATCTATTAATTTTTAATTTATTTCTTAATTTTTATTTATTTTTTTAAAAAAAATATTAGAAAGACATTTTGATCATTTTGCATGTAGTTCCATAGAGTACATTGATAGTTGAGGAATAGAGATTAATTTTTTCCCAACTTACGAAAATTGCAATGTGTGAATGTATGATGGTATGAAATTCATAAAGGAAAGGGGAGATGAAATTAATTAACATGAGATTATCACACACCGAACAAAGTCACCTAGTGTATCGGTCCCTCGAATCCATTATTTATATATCCATAAGTTATTGACCTTGTTGGCTCGGCCCAACAGGCTGGCAAACATTAGCAACCATTCCGTGACTCCTCTGTTTGCAAATATCAAGATGTTAACTACAAATTAGCCATTAACCACCGAAACGTAAATACCGACCTTATTGAACAAAATCAGCTTTCCAAATAAACATACCTTTGCGAAAATATTCTTTATTCACGTAAGGTGCTTTTTAGGCTTGCAAAGAGATTTTAAAATAAAATAAGGACTTAATAGTCTACTTGTCCCTGAGGTATAACTGGATTTGAAATTGGTCTCTAGAGTTTATTTCGTCATGTACTAGTTTTTGAAAAATCCTTTATCTCAAAATGATTATTCCACTAATCTCAAACTCGCCTCTATTGGCTTTATAGAGGCCAGTAATTATCCTTTGACTCGAGTCACTCGACCATTGTCCTATAAGGGAAAGGGGATGGTGCTTGACAGCCCAACTTATAGCACTTATGTGGTGCAACCCCTTATGCCCATCTGTCGCTCAGTACGAGGCTCTGTGTTGCAAAGTGTATAAGGAAATAAAGTTGCGCCTTAGCTATTAGCTTATACTTTTAGCTCAATAGTAGCGCTTGATCCTAACAAGTGGTATCAGAGTGAGGTTGCGAGTTCTAGTCCCAAAGTAGTTCCTAAGAGGGGAATTGTTGGCTTTATGAGGTCCAGCAATCACTCTTTGACTTTACTACTATCCTATGGGGGGACAGGGGACAGTACTTGACAGCCCAACCTGTGGCACCCACATAGTACAACACCTTATGTCCACCGGTCAATCAATACTGGGATCTGCGTTGCAAAGTGTATAAAAGAAATAAAGTTGCGCTTTAGCTATTAGCTAAAGCTTTTGGCTCAATGCAGGTAGCACTTGATCATAACATCCTTGCTAACGAAATAAATCCTATGTGACTAATAGGAACATATTACCACCAATCACAAGCAACCGTGTGGTCCCAAGTCAGTCGAGGTGCATTGTCTTTACAAAAGATCTGTCCAGCGTAGCTTTATAAGCTGACGTTATAGGTCCAGGCGGTGTAGAAAATTTGATGCGAATTTTAATTATCACCAACCGGTCCAACTAGATAGTTCAAGTGACTTCGAAACACGTGGCTACTTGAGATTAGTGGTGATGTGTCACTAACTTTGTGCTATTTCCATGTAGAAAAATCTGGACAATGGCGAATCAATCAAGTAGAGCTATATAAGAAGAATTATACAAACAAAGATGGTGTTTGGACCTCGAAAGGAGCGAGAAAATTTATGTAAGTGTATTGCACTTTCATTTTAATCTAGTCGGAAGATGTATGTATTACAGTTTATATACTTTTAAAATATTTCTAATAATTATTAAATTCTTCCAAGAACGGATGGATGTCTTCTAGTGACAGTGTGATTTAGAAGGGAAGACTTACACCGAAATTGAAGTATATTCGATGATATTAGGCAAAAAATTCGGGATATGTTTGCGAATTAGGACACAATTAAACTTGTGTCTTCATCAACTTTAACTATATAGTATTCTGATCTACAACACCAATTAGCGAAGGCAAGGAATGAGATAGAAGTGATGAGAGTTGCTAGAGAAAAATACTTGCAAGATTTTACAAAGAAGCAAACTGAGATGGAGGCCATGCTACTGGACCACCGTGAAGAGCAGTGAGTGGAGCAGAAGCGCATACGGTCAGAGCAGGAGCAGATGTGATTGGAGCGTGAGGAGCACATGTGGAAGGAGAAGGAGCGCTTACAAGCAGAAATATCAAAAGAGCTGGAGCAACGCATGGCCACTATAATGGAAAAGAAAAAAAAAACGACATGTCAAAGTGACTATTGGGCTAGTTTGGGCGCCGACATAGGTAGATGTGATATGTTGTATTTCTGCTTTGTGATTGTTACATTATCTACTAGTACGATGTTATTTTCAGTTTAACTAGGATAATTATGATTTTTTTTTTTAATGTTTATGAATGTGAGTATTGTATTATTATTGTAATAGTATGTGTTATATAATATTTTCGATTATTTTTGTTAAAAAAACAAATTATGTCAAATTCGTTCTATCAACAATTGAAGTGATCGAACAGTAATTGTAAAATGTGACCGATCGTGAATACCACCTTCCGATTGGAAAAAATGAAATGTCTAAAATTGCATTCGATCGGTATTCTAATTGATTGATCGTCAAGTGCAGGCGATCAAACAGTGAGTAAGAAAAGCGTTCGATCACAAACCTAACCGACCAATCGGTAATAAATACAACGTTTGATCATCCAACTCAATTGATCGATCATCTAGGCAAACACATTCAATCGTAAAAGCTTCCGCGATCGATCGAGTTCGTTGGAGTGTTAGATTGCAGAAATGATCTGATTGATCATCAAATTTGTCTTGATTGATCATGACTGTATACTGTTCGATCATCCTCAAATTACAAATCGATCTTTGATGTTTCCCGATTGATCGTGATAAATTAACTTCTGATCGATTGTGGATCCTACTGATCGATCTCCAATTGAACCGTCAGATCATGACTGCTCAAGATCGATCGTCTTTTCCTACAATCCGATCGATCGACCACCTTCCGATCCATCGGAAAAGTGGCGATTGACCACGACTTTTCGTGATGAGAAGTTCCATCACAATAAACTATTAGTGACGGAAACATTTTAGTCACTAAAAACTTTTATTGACGAAAACCGAATTTCATCACGAAAAACATTTAGTGATGATCTTTTGCTGACAAAGCTCGTGACGAAAAAATTTTGTCACTAAAAGCTTTAGTGACAAAATTTTGATTTTAGTGACAAAAAAATTTTGTCACTAAAAGTCAATTTTTGTGTAGTGAATGACATGACCACTAAAATTGTCACTAAGAATTCCTTATAGACTAGTTTAGGACGAAATAAATCTCTAAGGACCAGTTTGGAATTCGGCAACACCGAGTGACTAGTGGACTAATTAAACCTAAAATAAACTATATCTAAAAGAGTCGTAATTACTAATGGAAGAGAATAACAATATCAATGTAGATCGTAATCTATTAATCCATAATTTAAACAACATATAATACATCAACTCTAAGTACATAATTTCAACTTATCCTAATAACTTATAATTAAGCCCGTAACACCTTAGAAAGTGTTAAAGCATACACGTGACGAGAAGATTGAAAAAAAGAGTCTTTTACCATGCACCAGATGATAGAAAAAAGCCTTTAAAGTTCTCCAGGTGCAACAACTTATCAAAGCAATGGCAATACAAAATGGGTAAAAATTTGGATTCAAAAGTCCAGCAATTAATATATTTATGTATATCTACAAGTGGACTCCAGAAATGCACCAAATTGATGTCAAGACACCAAGACTAGGATATTCGGTAATTTATTACTCAAATTTATTACTCAAAAAATTAGAAAGAATCCTCATTTGAATCCTTATCCCAAAACACCACTCCTGGGGATTTTGTACTCCGTGTCTTTTGGCTTGCTTCTTATAACGGTAAAATTTCATAACTTCATGTCTCGTGTTTTTGGTACACGTACAGAACATTCTGTTTTTCTGTGTCATGCTAGCTATATTATAATCCGAGTTTTTGTTCCATTCGATAGAAAGGGCATACAGTCTCATTCCTGATCAAAATTCTCACGAATTCCTCACAATTAACCAGACCATCGCCATCCAAATCAGCAACTTTTATCATTTGCTCCACCACTTCATCTGTCAGTCTCGCTTCCAGATTTATCATCCCATGCCTTAACTGCAATTACATGCGACATAAAAATTGTCAATAGGAACTCATGTAGGAGCCAATTAATCATACGATAATGGTTTGGTGCACAGTCAATTAGAGAAGAGAGTATAACAGTCTGATCAGGTGAATTGCCCCCCAAATTCGTTGATCGGCATCTCAAATTTAACTGTGAATATCATTTTCGCTAAGTCACAAAGGATGCTTTCTTGGGTCGGGGGTGGTTTCGGGTGGCAAGGGGTGTGGGCCGGAAAAAAGATTCAGTTATAAGAGGGGTTATACAAAATTCTTATTAAGTACCGGTTAAAATTTAATAAAATGAATCCAGAGGTTAGAATGACAATGCCTCATTTTAAAGATGAGATAAATTTAGTTTGGCTTGGCGATAACTCATTCTCATTAAAATAGTCAGCTGCTTTAAATAGTTAGATTTATTTCTTTAAATCATAATCAGACAAAAGTATTCAACCTCATTTGGTGATATATATGTAACCATCTTGGTCCTTGTCAAACACTTTAAAAGCTTCCCAATTCCTCTTCTGCTTCATTTTCCTATAACCGACGACCAAAAGAGTTTCGGTCAGTCGACGTATATATGCAAAATGAAAAGGTAAGGCTTAGTGTGAAAACACAACGTACGTGCCCGCAGAGTACTCCTAAAAAAACTAGCTTAGTGTGAAAACACAACCTCCCACACTGACACAGATAGAGAGGGGAAGCAGTACTTGAGGACACTATCGAGAGAGAGAGAGAGAGAGAGAGAGAGCGAGTTTAATTGGTCAATGCTAAGACCTTCTTTGGCTAGTAGCTGGCTTATGAAGAGTCACGTACGGGCTACGACCTGAGTAAAAGTTGGGATCCATTCCTCACGTTTGAATTTTATGAACACATGAACTAGTCTGAAGTCCTGATTCTTTAGTCAAACATATGCTTAATTCAACTTTTGGGAGTGGACTTTCTGGAAATCGTGCTCAAGGACCCAGTAGGGACCAGAATATTGAACATGGTACTGGTCCAGTGGTGCTACCATGGGATTGAACTGCCGTGCAATTTTGTCTATGCATATTTTCATTGAGTTGTTAACACGAACGTATAGAAAGTTCAAGTATGACTTTTTGAGGCCCCACGCCCCTAGCTCCAAGCTATCGAGCTATACAGATGATGGGAAACAGCCTAGATAAATTGTTGAAGCCACTTCCCTATTAATCCCTTTGCTTGTGTTCTAAACAATGCTAAAATATATCATGTTCTGTACATTTACTAGAACCTAACTAGTAAAAGGAAAATTATGACTTTAAGACTTTTAAACTAGCACCCCATTTACAATATTAGATCCTCAAAGTGCTATTCTTAGAATTGACTCGATAATCTCCAATATCTTAGGGCACCATCTCTTTCATTGTGTTTTTGGTGGAGCACTGAAGTTAAGCTATTATTCTACCTATTTTGAGGGAGCATCTGTGGATCCTCCAAATCTAACCCACCTAAGGCCTGTCACACCCTAGACCCAAAGGAATAGCAAGCAGTGGATTTTTTTTCTCTTAGAAATAAACTAATTTAAAAGGGTAAAGAAGTTTATTGCATTTATTTGAAATTAAAAACCATTATACTCACATGTTTCAAAAACATAAACTCAAACAAATTTCTTAATATTGAAAGTTTTTAGTTTGCAAAAACTTTATTCTCATCTATTCCCTCCCACATGCCATCTAAGTTGATTCTAGACATGCTCCTCAAAGTCCTCTAAAAATATAAAAATATTAACGGTAGGAGTTCGACAACTCAGCAAGTAAAAAATTTTTAAAAAAATTGTAAAAAAACTAATCTTTTCCGTCGTCAAAAATTCATAAATTTTTACTTTAAATAATTTTACCAATAGTATAGTAAAAAAATTCATTTTGACATTAACAGCAAGCCACATTTACCCTTGTGACAAGTAGTGTCCTAGCTTAATTAGTAGCCAGTCAAACTAAGCCAACATAAAGTGAATTTCGCCCTATTAAAACTTAGTGATGAATTCCAAATATCGTTAAAGTGGGTTTTCCCCACCATGGAGTAATCTAGCCATCCATCCCTTGCTACACACTTAGAGATGAATCTATGATCTGAATGATTAGAACCGCCTTTCTTTGTCTTTCACCCCCTTACAAAATACTTGGCTTTGGTGACTTGAGTAACAGGAGCTCTACGTTAAAGCAGAAAAGAACAACATCTCTCACCCTTGATCCTTGCCGGATGTGCTTGATGGACCCCCATAATACGCTCATTTGGGGGCTGTTATTATCGATGTAACAATCGGTTGAGTCAATTCTGAGCCCAGCCTATTTGCTGGAGTTGACCTCTAGTATTCTAGAAGTCAGAGTGCATCCTCCGGACGCTCGGGTCATAGTCCCTAGGCTGCGGGATGTCCTTTGCCCAAATAATTTTTAAGGATAAGAATTAGCCTATTCCTACCGCTACTCTTAGTCCTCCAATTAACTCGTTGGGCCCGATAACCATCGTCTTTTAGTGAGCTAATAACATGGAATTGTTGGTCTGCAACCCCACCCTATAGAATGAATAAGGAGAGGCCTACTGATGACTAACCATATTAGAAAAACCTATTTTCATTCCCAAGCCACTTTCCCAAACCTATTTACAGAATTCTAGGGTTCTGTGACTTGAGTAACAGGAGCTCTACATTAGAGTAGAAAAGAACAGCATCTCTCACCCTTGATCCTTGCCAAATGTGCTTGATGGTCCTTCATAATACACTCACTTGGGGACTGTTATTATCGATGTAACAACCGGTTGAATCAATTCTCAGCCCAGCCTATTTGCTAGAGTTGACTGGTAGTATTCCAGAAGTTGGAGTGCATCCTTCAGCCGCTCGGGTCATAGTCCCTTGGTTGTGGGATGTCCTTTGCCCAAATAATCTTTAAGGATAATGATCAGCCTATTCCTACTACTATTCTTAGCTCTCCCATTAACTCGCTAGGCCTGACAACCACTGTCTTTTAGTGAGCTAATGACATGGAATTGTTGGTCTGCAACTCCGCCCTATAGAATGAATAGGAGAGGCCTAATGATGACCGAGTCGTATTAGAAAAACCTATTTTCATTCCCAAGCCACTTTCCTTCCATTTTTTCCTAGACCCAACCACTGCTCTTGTTCCAAGATCTCATTTGAGCTTCATCTGAGACTTCCAATGTGAGTGAACCAGCCAAATTAGAATAAAGAATATGAATAAAAATAGAGGTCAATAGTAAAGGGAGCTCACTACAGTTTTGTAAGTCGAACCACAAGACAGATGGGCTCAACAGTCACACCAACGAAAACCTACACAGAATAACCTCCATCGATTGCACAAAATTGTAAAGAAGATTTGAGAAATTCGTTTGGAGATGAAAGGCCACGAGAAACGGATGAAAATGTATAGAGAAAACCCAATTGTCATGCGCTACAGGGAATAGAAATCGAGTTTCTAGAGTTCTGGTGCAGAAGATAGTGAAACTCATAGTTTCACTTAAAATTTTAAATTGGCCGAAAAATGTTTAAATAAAAAAAATGTTAACTCAAGAAAACAAAAAAACCGAAATTAACGCTTCAGTTGTTAAGTTGCGGAAATCTCCACTTGGTTGAGGGTAATCTCTAATCCCATGTTTGTTGTCGGGTATTTTCCCAAGGGTAAAGTTGTTATTATGTTCACCAGTAGGTAAGGAATTAGTCTTACACCTCGCGCGATCTCCCTTGTCTTTTTCTTGTTGCGGAAAAAAAAACTCCATGTTCTACCAAACGAAAAATAAAATGCTTACACGAAGATAATGCCAGCAATAGAGACTTCCACAAGTCCCAGTTTGAAGATTAATTTAAGAGGTTCTAGAAACAATGAATTTGATGGCAAGGCCGGTTGGACCTTTCTATTGATGGAAAATTAGTGAATTATAGAACACAAAAGAGAAGACGATCTATCTCTTGTGTACGGTATGTACGACTTCTGCAAGAAGAAAATGAACCAAATATGGAAAATTACTTGGAAATCAGGAAGAAGCTGCTTCCATGAAACGAAAAATATTGATTGTGTATATATCACTTTTTTAATTACTTTCTCGTAATTCCATCGACTATTTCAAGTGAAAAGAGAGGGTATAGCTGAAGCTAGTATGTATAGACAATAAGGTCAAAGAAATTATTCATTCAACTGTGGGAATCTCTTTTTAATTTTCTTTTTCTTTATTAAATCATTTATTTTTATTACAATAACCATTAGAAAAATATTCAAATGAATATCTCTACTTTTTCACTAACTCCAATAAAATTCTATTTTTTTATTACTTTCTCTCAAAATTTAATAAACTCTAATCCCACCTCAATTTTTATAACATTTTCAAAATTTTGGTTTACAAATACCACCTTAAAAACTATATGCCAAAGCCTCAAGATTTGAGTCTGATTACTAGTTAGTGTTCCCATAATAGGCGTGATAGCTAGAAAATATTTGTAAAATATTGTGGCTTCCAAGAACAACCATGGAGGCAAGTGAAGAGCCCACAACAATTTTTTTTCTTTTTTTCTTAATTTTTAAATTTTAAAAAAATAATAATATAACATCAATATTGTCTCTCTCTTCTCATGAAATCATTTCTCTCTTCCCTTTTTCACTAACTCTCATACAAGGACTATTTATCAAAATTGGTCAAAACTCAAGGACCAAATAGGTATATAATCCAAAAAAATTCTTCAAAAACTCAAGGACCACATTTACCCTTGTGAAAAGTTTCGTCACACGCCGATCGATGGTTCCTTTTGTGACGAAATGCTCCGTCACTAAATGCAAAGAGTTTAGGCGACGAATTTACGTCGTCACTCCAACCGATCGATCGTTGTTTATATACCGATTGATCAGTTATTAATAAACATGTGGCTTTGAAAACGATCAATCGTTCATATGAACTGATCGATCAGTATAATAACCATCTGCAAATGTGAAACGTCGATCAGTCGGTATGCGAAACCGTCAATTGCATGAAGAGACGATCAATCGGTTAAATTCAATGATCGATCACCGATAGGACGAATGAATGATTGCCACGTTTTTCAAATAACTGATTGATCGCTAAGATATGACGATCGATCGGAAAGCGTAACCTTCACTTTTTTTGAATTGTCGTTCGATGACCGGGTTGGCGATCGATCGTAGTTTCAACAAATGGAAAGACGCTACGTGTTACAATATAGCAATTGATTGTCACGTAACTACCGATCGATCGACGCGAAGGATTATATGAAACCGTCGAAATCATTTTTATCGGTTATCTCTCCACAAAATCTCTCGAATCCTCTCAAATTTCAAGGAGCCATTTCGTGTTGCATTGTCCTCCAAAGTGCGTGGAATCATCCTTCATTGTCTTCTACGTCAAAGGTACGTACTTATATTGTTTTTTAAGCGATATTAAGCGTTGTAAACGAGTTTTTAGTTTATGTTTTCTAATTTACTATATCCTCCATTTAGGTCCGTAAATTGTATTTATTTTATTGTTGATGTATGTTTTAAGAGTTTAGGATTGTTTTGGGATCAATTTTGGGTGATTTTGGGCCTGTTTTGGGATTTTGTAACGTCTGTGTGTTTTCGTTCCCGTACCGATCGATCGCCTTAATAGGCGATCGATTTTGTAGGTGCTAAGTCCAATGATCGATCGGTTAAATTAACCGATCGATCGCTGCATTTGGTAAGGGACCGATCGATGGTTTATTGAGCGATCGATCGGTCCTTCTAAACTGTGCTCTTCAATGCGGGACCGATCGATCTTTTATATTGACTATCGATTGGTATGTTATGTCATCCTCTCTAGAAGTGGTGATCGATCGATCGCTTACACCTAAGCGATCATCAGTAAGCTTCAATGTGAAGTGCAACGTTTTGATTAACTAGCGATCGATCGGCTTTGTGGCGATCAATCGCTTAGTGATACTGTGCGTTTGGTTGCATGGACGATCGATCGTCTGTGCACTGAAACGCATCGTTTTACCAATAGTGTTCGATCGGTCAAATTGATTGATCGATCGCCATTTCACGATCGATCGCTTAATTACTAACGATCGATCGTTGTTTTCATAAACGCACCATTTTCATTTTTCGATCGATCAGTTACATAAACGATCGATCGGTATATTTAGTAATTACGTGATTGTGATTACTTTTTTTTTCTAAGTAATACGTTATTGTGATTACTTATTAACACATATTTATATACAACTTTTGCAGCATACATAAAATGTCAGGAGTTAAGCGCGCACGCACAACGAGGACCGGGACGGATCTTCGTCCCAAGAGCAGGAAGTTGCTGATCCAATGATAACCTTGGAGAGGCGAATGGAGTACCTGAGGGGCGGCCAGTGGCCAAAGAACGTCCAGTGACACTCTCTGATTTTGACCAGCTATTATACGAGGAGCACTCCCTCTACCAACTCTTCGAGTACCAGGGATTTCAGTACTCAGGGACTTAGGGGTTTTGTGTGGACACACTTGTGCAAGATTTCTTTTGTGCACTCGTCTCGGTAGATAGAGCACCTGAGGTGTAGCTAGAGGTGCGAGGCGTGCAGTTCTTATTCTCGGCAGACGTCATTGCCGATTTCTTACACTGCCCCGGCCCGAGACCCCCTGCTTCCCGGCGGTACCCCTGATGGATGAGCAGAGGACATCAGAGCAGGACCTATGGACGCTGATGACGGGGAAGACCTCTGCAGTGGTGGGCAGCATAATCAAGAAGAGTGAGTTCAGTACGTTTTGGCGGATTTTACACCTTATCTGGACGCCGAATGTCGATGGCAGAACTCATTCCACCGAGTGCCCATTTAGTAGAGCTCAGTGTATGCTCTTGCTGGGCCAGCAGACGCGGATAGATTTCCCGCTCTACATGTTCGAGCTGATCATGGATGACGCTTGGGGAATTAAGGATAACAGCCTCCGTACGGTGTGTTCTGACGCAGTTCCTCATCTAGCAGGGTGTCATGATTGGTGAGGGGGAGACTCGTAAGGAGGTGAAGAGCACGCTGAACAAGTTCACCTTGTCCAGGAGCAAGGGGCAAGAGGGGGCTCTGACCAGATCAGAGGAGCCTATTGAGATGGGAGCGCCTGCAGTGCCTCCTCCCTGGGTGGCCCAGCCGTGTGGGCGCGACTGTGAAGACCGCTCTACAGCCTCTTTAGGATCAGTGGATAAATTGAGTAAGGACGTGCATGAGCTCCAGGATGATCAAGATAAGCTCCGGACCGCTTTTGAAGGGGAGTGCATAGTTGCATACCTGCACAACAAGGCGGTCGTGGCTCATATGAAGGAGGTCAACGAACAGCTGGAAGAAATCAAGAAGACTCTGGATGATTTCAAGAAGAGGCAGATCCACAGAAGATTCCTGGAGATATTCCTGATGACATGGCGACTTTCCGTGATGCTGTTCAGCCTTGATGTTTTTATGATATTTTTACTATCTATTTAGGACATACAGTTGGATTTATGTTTTTATTTATTTGTTTCAGACATATGTGTTTATTTAGATTTGGTTTTTATTTACGTATTTGGGATATTTATGTTTATTTGTGATATGTAGTGACTTTGATTATAGCTTATGTGTTTTTAATTTGTATTTTTTTTTCCACACACTTAGATACATTAATTGACCAAAATAACATTTTGATGGCAAAATTAACAAAAATTGCAAAGTTAAACAAGTAAATAAAATACGATCTGAATAAAATTTAAGTACATACAAGTAATATAAGATTTTAAATAAAACTCGATTTTTTAAAGTTTAAGATCACCGATCGATCGGTGTTAATTGACTGATCGATCGTCAAGGACATCGTCGTTTTGGCTTTTGCATACCGATTGATTGGTCACGGCACACTGATCGATCGTAAGTATGCACGGTCGTTTTCATTAGACGAAGCGATCGATCGTTAACATAAAGCGGTCGATCGGTCCGAACGCTGCCGTTTTAAACTCAGAGGCGATCGATCGGTTAGATTTGCTGATCAATCGTATCTAAATTTAGTGATTAAACATTTGTGATGGAATAATGTGAGCTTAAATAATTAAAAAGACAAAATATATATTAACAAAGTATGTTAGGATATATTTAGATTACATAAAAACATATCAAATATACTTTATTAATATTTAGGAAAGCATGTACAAGTTGTACATGTTAATCAAATAAACATTTGTAAGAGTTAGTATAAGCAATGTACTAAGATGTCATAAACTAGTGATATAAAACTTTATTTAACACATGATTATAAGTTATTAGTATAAAGTAGGTATTAAAATGACATGTTAAGTAAAATAATTTTAATAATTAAGTCATTTGTCTGGTTAAAAGTTGTTTTTTTAATAATTAGATTTAACGATCGATCGGTATATAACCGATGGATCGGTTAAGGACGGTGTCGTTTAATATTTTAAGACCGATCGATCGTATATTACTGACGATCGATCGCTATCGTCTGTTGTCGTTTTGAATTCGTTAACGATCGATCGTCATAATTGTGGTGATCGATCGGTTCAAAAACTTCGTGGGAATTTTAAAGCTGACAAGGCGATCGATCGCTTTGTGGCCGATCGATCGGTGTTTATCGTGCTTGAAATGCCAAAATGCTCTAACGCCGTGGGTGAAGTGCAAAACACACCCACGGCAATGAAGAGAGTGAAGGCTTGCGGCAAGGAGCTATTTCCCTATTAAATTTAGCCCAAATACGTCCTTTTTGTTGAGAGAGTGTTTAGAATAGATTAAGAGAAAGCCCAAGCTCAAATTCATTGGTTTTTTAACCGAGTGAATATTGAAAATTTTGAGCGAAATTTATGAGGTTTTGGTAGAGATTTAGTTCGTTTTGGTGTTGATTTCGTGCAAGAGGTAATATACTCTACTTATATTACGATTTATGAACGATTTGGTTGGTTATTTGATGATTATTTTGATTTGGGTATTTGTGGGTATTGTGGATATGATTTGTGATGATTAGAGCTTATTAGATGTTTTTAATATGTACATTGGAATGAGTATTGAATGAGGATAATTTGGAGTACTTTGGGCATGAATTTGAGTGTGTGGGGAGGGTTTGCATGGTTTTATCGATCTGGGTAATTGACGATCGATCGCCATAAGTGACAATCGATTGTCTGTTTGATGGTATATAACCAATCGATCATTTTGTTTGGAACGATTGATCGGTTTCGAGATGGTTGTCTGACGATATATCGTCATATTAATGACGATCAGTCATCTATTAATACCGATCGATCGCAAGTTTATCGATTGATCGGTGTTTCACGCAGGTTGCAAATTATTAATGATGTGTAGCATTTATATTTATTTACATGTTTGATTATTGAAGTGCTTGAGTTCTGAATAAATTATGTAGTTTGAGAAGCATGGAGGATGAATATTGGAGTGTTTTTGACTTGGTCTGTTTGAGTTATATTTTTGGGATATAACGTGTGTACCCTTAGACCCGTTCAAGGGTTAGGACGCGATAAATATGCGTTTATCGCGTAATAACCCTTGAATTGTCCAAAATATAGACAGTTTGAGATTGTGCATTCGTGGTTGGACGAGTTTGATACTTGTGTCCTGTCCAGTCTTAGAGGAAGTTCAGTATCATCTACCTTTTGTCTTTGGGTATACTACTAGCATTGGTGTATGACGTCATACAGCTATCGTTGATGACGTCTACCCCCAACGCTAGTGCGTGTACTTGGGGACTGGGGGAGATGCTGCCGAATTTTTTCCAGGTATGGATGGACGCAAGTTGAACTGACGTTCAACTCGAATGCACAATCTTGAATGAGATAGGACCTATCAGCTGGGCATAAATGTCACGTTCCAATGATTGGGTGTTTATGAGTTACTTAATGTCGTGTATTGTTTTAGATTAGTTGCGATGGATAAGAGTTGGGTTTACGAGAAATGAAGGTACCCGAAAGGTCATTGGATGTGTTCACTCAGAGAATTAGATTGATAGGGCTGCAAAAGGACATGACATAGACCGAACAGAGTTCAAGAAAGCTCGGTGGTTTGTGCTGAACAATTGCAAAGGCATCAGCAACTACTTAGAGTAAGTAAAATAAAATTTCATAGGTTTTCTATAATATACAGTCGTTGATTAACCTTATCGTTACAGTGAACACATGGACGAACTTCGCGCGCAAGGAGTTGGTGACATTTCTCGTATGCATGAGGAACAATTGGATTGGTTCTTAGGGCGAGTAAGTGTTATTGACAAAGAATTCAAATTAATATTGTGTCTTGTTTTTAATGACCTAATATATTGTTGTAGGTTCAAACATTACGTTCTCAAAATCCATGTACATCGGTCGATGAATTGTATTCATTGGCACGTGGGCCTGATACACGAGTGATGCGTTATTCTGCATGTGTTGTGAACGGATGTAGATATTATACAGTACAACGGGAAGAACGACGGAGAACTCAGAACAGTGGTATTGTAGTACGGATCACATGAGGGAAATCCAATAGAATTTTACGGGAGACTTGTAGACATTTATGCCATGCAATACTTACGGGGAAATATAGTATATTTGTTTAAGTGTGATTGGTGGGACGTCGGAGATCACCGTGGAATTCGTATAGACGAGAACTTTAAGAGCATAAACACTTCCCGACTGTGGTACTCAGAAGATCCATTTGTTTTGGAAATCAAGCAAGTCAAGTGTTTTATCTAGTTGATAATCTGCATGGACCTACATGGCGAGTCGTGCAGAAGTTGTCGTGTAGAAATGCATATGACATTCCCGGCCGGATCCGGACGGTGAAGTTGATGTAAACGTTGAATCGGGAGCAGCCATCACGAATGAAGCGTATCAGGAGGATGATGCCATTGACTTGTTTATAGACTTCCGACAGTTTAACCTTAATCCGTTACGGAGGGATGACGTTGCGCCAAACGTTATCCAAGCTTCTGATGCAATTGATCGGAGGAAGAAAAGACGTATAGATAGTAATGATGTTTCGGAGGGGGATGAAGCGGAAATTGAAGAAAATAGCGAAGAAAGTGGGGACGAAGATTCATTCGAAAGTGATAGCGACTCTACTGAGGATGAATTTGCGGGCGATAACGTGCAAGAATCGGATTCTGATTAATAATTTCTTTCAAGTATATTTTTTTTTGTAATGTTGATGTTTGCTAAACTGTTTTTACTGTTATTGTCTCTTTTACCACATCTTTATCGTTTCTTTTGTTATGTCACAGCTTGTACGGTGAAATGAAGCGTGGACGGAATTTCCTTCAGTTACTTCTGGACAGTTGCATAGCGCAGTTACTCGCTAGTATGAGTCTGATCCCGAGTCCTACACCGAGCGCTCCTTCTCCGAGAGTGAATGAAGCCATGAGTCAAGGCACGCCAGCTTGTCCTAGTAGTTGTGCATGTAAGAAATTATTCTAAGTTATATTTCAATTTTTTTAAGTTAAACGATCGACTAACTTTGTTAATTTTAATTTATGTAGCGACATCTACTTCTAAGCGCGGGCGAGGTAGGACACGTGGGGTTGGTTTGGAGAAGAGTCTTGGGTCTGGTTCCGGGTCCGGGAAACTATCGGTGCATATCCGGAGGGAGAGTGTGGAGGAGTGTCTTCCACTGCTGCCACCTTATCGACGAAGATTGGAATGTTGGTCCGAGGGCTGATTCCGATCTCTGTTAACAAGTGGGCTGATGTTCCTGCAGAAGTGAAGGAGTACATTATGGATCGGTGTTGGTATGATTAAACTCGTAAAAATAGAATTTTTGGTTAAACATTTCGTTTATCAAGACAAATATTGTATGTTTTGGTACTTATGTAGGACCACTTCGACCTTGACTACACCCGTCAAGAGGACGTGAGGACGGTGGTCGAGACTATGATGACGGCACGTCGAACGCACCGCAACCGAATGCATGCGTATTTCAAAAAGTTCCCGAGTAAAGAGGCAGCATTGCTGAATTCACTAGTGAAATATTTATGGTACGTGATTACAAAAACCGTTGCTTAAATATTACATTATTTTAATATTTAATTACTTAAAATATCGCAGAAACGAAGCGAGCAAAATAAGAAGAATAGATCAAAGTTGACTGTGAACCACGCTGCTGGTTCGCGCTCGTTCCAGCGCACTCGAGCTTGCATGGTAAGTTAAATACTAAATTTTAGACTTTATTGATATTGTTTGTCAATAACTTTATGCTATTATCAAGAAAGCGGCAAATCAATCCTGCAGAGCTGTATAAGAAGAATTATACAAACAAAGATGGTTTGGACCTCGGAAGGAGCGAGAGAAATTTATGTAAGTCGCTTTCATTTTAATCTACTTTATGTAATTTATGTATAGTTAATCTACTTTAATGTTTTTGGTAATTATTGTCATTTTTCAGGAACGGATGGATGCCTTCCAGCGCCAATGTGATTTAGAAGGGAAGACTTACACCAAATTGAAGTATATTCCGAGATATTGGGCAAGAAGTCGGGATATGTTCGGGGATTAGGACGGCGGTTAAGCCTCCGCCTTCATCAACTTTAACTACACAGTCTTCTGATCTACAACACCAGCTAGCGAAGGCAAGGGATGAGATAGAAGCGATGAGAGCTGCTAGAGAAAAAGACTTGCAAGAATTTGCGAAGAAGCAAGCTGAGATGGAGGCCACGCTGAAGGGACCACCGTGAGGAGCAGCGGGTGGAGCAGGAGCGCATCGGTTGGAGCAGGAGGAGCGCATGAAAAGGGAGCAAGAGTGCATGTGCTTACGGGCAGAAATATCGAAGGGAGAAGAAAATGTAATGGAGAAGAAAATGAGCGACATGTCAAAGTGACTATTCAGCCAGTTTGGGGGTTCAAAAAGGTAGATGCATGTATATTGTAATAACTTTTTGATTATGTATTATTATGATGTTATTTTCGATTTAATTACGGATCACTATTTGTTATTATTGATGTTTATTAATGTGAGTATTGTATTGTTATTATAATAGTACGTGTTATATAATATTTTCCATTATTATTATTTTTTTTTTAAAATGATTCTGTTACCACCGTTTGATCGGCATATTCAGCGATCGATCGGTTGTTGTTCAACCGATCGATCGTGCAATACCACTGTTCGATTGCTAATATTAAAATGACAAAATTACTGATCGATCAGTAACATAAACGATCGATCGTCTATGTGCAAGCGATCTGTCGGTACTATAAGCGACCGATCGGTGGAGAAATAGACGATCGATCATCCAACTCAAACGATCGATCGTCAAATATCACCGATCGATCAGTTACTAAATCAACGTTCCATCGCTGAATTAAACGACCGATCGGTCATGGCATAACGATCGATCGTGATACTTAAGTGATCGATTGCTTATATAAAACGTCCGATCGTCGTTACTGAAACGATCGATCGTCTATTTCTTATTGCGATCGGTTAAATGTGTCGATCAATCACCAATACATAACCGATCGATCGTCAATACATACCGTTCGATCATCTTAGATATGACGATCGATTCTTGGTATCTTTCGATCATTGCAAACAAACCGATCGATTTGTTCCAACCATCCATCACTTCGTTTTCACCGACCCAAAATTACCGATCGATCATTAGATTTAGTGACGAAAAGTTTCCGTCACTAAAAACTTTTCATGATGAAATTCGGGTTTCATCACGAAATACATTTCGTGACGCTCTTTCGCTGACGGAGCTCGTGACGAAATGTTGACTTTTAGTGACAATTTTTTGTCACTAAAAGTCTATTTTTTTTTTATGATTGAAACATTAAACTATATAAAAAGACTAGACTCTTTTCCAAATATAGATATTACTTATAGAATATTATTAACAATACTTGTAACTGTTGCTTCTGCTGAAAGAAGTTTTTCAAAACTAAAACTAATAAAATCATATCTAAGATCTACTATGATGCAAGAAAGATTAAATGGATTAGCTATATTATCAATTGAAAATGATATATTAACAAATAATATAAAATTTTGATAAGTAATTTTGCGTCTTAAGAAGAAGAATAATAATTTTTAACTAAAATTTAATTGATATTTTATAATTTAATATAATAATTTATAATTTATTATAAAGATCTCTTTTTATGATTTCACCTAAGATCTAATTTATCTTAGAGACGGCCCTGGTGCTATGCCATCTAGATCATGAATCATATAGGGAGCGGCGATGAGGGAGGGAGGGTTCCGGGAGGGAGGGAGGGGTCACCTCACAAATATAGTGTTATGTTGTTAGTTAATTGAGGATATGTAGCTCGGTGTTACTCTAGAGAGAGAGGCTCCACAAAAGCAGTCGTGTTAAGCTTATAGGCTACTTAATCGTAATTGTTTCTGCGCACGGAAGGAATAGATAACTCAAAAATTCGAGAAAAAAGACAAAAAAATTAATATGCACCAACCAACCATTAATGTACCATTAAATCTAATAATATGCTGCATCATCCGCATGGTAGCTTAAGATATTCAGGCATCAGTACATCCGTTAAGAAATCCAGAATTACAAAAATTTAATGTAGATGTGGCCTGTGGGAACTTTGACTTGTACTGGTTGAACTCACTTTTGCTTTCGCACTACTGCAGAAAATAAATGGTCATGTACCTTTTTGAAGGAAGAAAAATTTACGTCTAAGTATGATCTATCTCACATTTTCCGGAGGCCAGTAAACCTTTCTTTTCAGTCTACAGACAATTGACAAGTCAATCGTCGGTTTCCAGATTATAATAATTGTTTTAACGAGATATTGTCTTCAAAAAAGACCAAAACAAAAAAAAGAGAACAGAAAATAAAGAGATATTCTGTACTGAATCAGTCAGTAGCAACTGACACACCTTGAGGGAAGTTGCAAGCTGCAAGTTGTAAAGCTACTCTAGCTTAGTTCTAGTTCTACTCATCCCCACTTAATAAGAATTCCATAGGGTGGGTATAGTTTCCACCAAAGTAGTCGTGTTAGGCTACTTATAAATCGCATTTCTTCTGCGCACGGAAGGCTTTTTTTTTTTTTTTTTTTTTAATCGCACGAGGGGAGTTGGTGACACCAGATCAGTAGCTAGCATTCCAGGCTTTCGGCATTGCCAAGCGCTTAATCTCTCACATAATGACCATTGACCAGTGTTGTAGTTGGAGTTGCAATTAATCACTCGTGAAGCCCAGTCGATCGCTACGGCCAGTAGACAATTAACGTTCGACTAGGCGCTCAAGCAACACATATCTCTTTACCTGATCACCTACCGATGTGAGCTTTACAGACTAAGTCATTGGAAATGTTACAACAAAATTTAAATTTGATGTGGGCCCAAGATGAACTCCAAACTTTGTCTTGGTCCAATGCAGGATAAAGCTCTCGCTACAAATTTTGCTTTTTGGGATGGATTCTTTCGTCTCAAAAAATCCGAATTCTTCTGTCACACCAACTGTCCCAATAACCTCGTTACAAAAAATTGTTCAAGATGGAAGATTTGTTCCATCTCCAAAAATACCCTTTTGGGACAGCAGAATTCTGTCCCAAAATTACTTTACCGTTTGAATCCTCTAAAATGGACAGTGAAAATAAATGTCTGAACGGCTTCTAAAGTTTACGCAAAATGTTTGATTGTCTTCCAATGGTAAATTTAAATTCATTCGATAAGAAAAATAACCGTTTGAATCAAACGAATAATGTGACTAAGCTCTAGCTCTAGGGCTTTCTAGGTCTTCATCTTTGGAAAGTCTCTCTTCCTTATCATATGAGGCATCCAAATTTGCATTCCGAAACTAACGAACCCGATGAGACATCGCTCAATCAAACCAAACTCTTGAACCCATCTAGAAGTTGAGGATGGAACTTACTATTAAATCGGTGTTCAAAAAAGGGTTTAGCCATAAAATAAAGAAGCTGGTTAAAGAGAGTTATAATGTGGTGGCGACAAATGGCATTAAATTGCCCTAGAAGGGGTGCCAATTAGATCGTGATATGATAAATTATACCTAATTAGATTCTATCAATCATGAGCGGTTGTTCTTCTACTTGCAAGTGTTAAGCATATAACTCTTGATCGAACACGACATCTCAGAGAAATAACCTTTCCTGATGGCAGATCCGGAACTCCGAAAGTAGACTCACGAACTGAGCTAGCCAAAGAAAGAAGCAAGAGAGACTAAAAGCGATTCATTGATTGATTCGTTTTTTGCACCTTTCCTCTCGAATTCCACTTTAAAAAAAGTCTAGCATTAAATCGACATCCTGGTCAGTCTTCAATCATTCTCTTTATTGTTAGGGTGAGGTCGGCCTTGAACTCCCGGAAATCTACCCGATGACACCATACAACTTCATGAGGTTCTCCCTCGGGGAGTAGACATTCGAGTTCCACTTTTTCTAAAAAAAAAAAAGCTCCAAAAGTGGCTTCAACCTCTTTGCCCACACTATGTTTCAGATAAAACGTCAGTAACCGTTCTTAGTGCATTAAAACGTTTTGCGCTGCAAACATTTGCACAGTTTGAGACATTAAGAAAATACACGTTATGTATACATTCCAACAGATAGCGTTATATCTGTTCGATATCTAGATCTGAGCGTTCGGACAAGCAAAAAAATTCGCATTCGAAAATTTAACGAACGAAAAAGTTGAATCATTTGAATCTAATCGAACGTCAAGAGGCACGTGGTCATCTAAACGCTAAATTTAACAGGAATAGATTTATTTTCCTTTTTTTTAATTGAAAAATTGCTAGATAATTATTAAAACATATATTAATAGAACAATTTTATTAACATAATGTAATGTGAAATAATTAGTCACAATATTCGAAAAACATCGAAACAATTAAAATATAATACGTAGTAAAATAAATAGTCAATCTTGACCATCGCGGTGGGTCTAACTACTTCAAAATTTTTGCAACTCTTGTGCATCCTCGTCTTCCTAAATCAGAAATTGTAATTAATAAATTTAAATAATTTAAAATAATCATAAAAAGTGGACTGATTAAAAAATATATATAACTTACCTATACAACTACTCGATGTCGTTATCGGTGAAGGTGCTCCAATCCCCAACTTAGGAAAAGCTAAGGCTCTACCATAGGGCTGATGCAGGTGAAGAGATTAGTATTTAAAAACACTATCACAATCTCTTTTAAAGCTCAAGAAAAATTTTTCATATCACAAACTCAAACAACAATTTTATGTCTTTATCAAACACGCAACATATAAACACTTTTACAATATGCTTTGAATCACTTCTAAATCAACAAGATTACCTAACTTCTATATTACCTTATCAGCATGTAGCAGAAACCGTATATCCCTTCAATTAAGATTATTAAATATCTAGCAATATTCAAGATTAAGCGATAAAGATAGAGAGAGATAATCAAGCACACAACAAAACCAAATTTGTTTGCGAAGTGAAAATACTTTCAAGAACCTCTTCGAAGAGAGAAATATTTCGGTGAGGCTACTACCGAATTAATACACTGTGAATCCTCAATCTTACACCTGTGATCTTCAGCACAAATTAAAGTCCTTCGCCTAATTTCTAGATCCTAATTCGTAAGACATCCAAGTGCTACACTCGGACTAGTGCATTCGCACAACGTTCAGAACCACTTAACTTCTTCATAGTAGATTCTTATGCGAACTTGCATTCCCTTTCACTGGAACTCCAGCTGCAACCCCCTTAAGAACTCTTAAGGGATCCTCACAAGGACATGGTGATCTTGGTGATTTGTTCTTAAGGAAAACAAGGATAAAATTTAAAAATTTCAATAGCACTCTATTTTTCTTCTTCAACTTCTTCCAAAAATTTCTAATCACATCTAATCAGGAAGACAAATTCTCTCTATGCGTGTGTAGTATCTTCGAATTATCTAGAGAATAATCTGATAGGTATTTTTAAATAGATATCTAGAGGGTTGCAATGGAATTCCTCCCACCAATTATTCATAATTAATCATTTTTCGAACTTCTTTCGGATTTTTTTTAAATTAATTTTTTTTTTCAAAATTGTTTATAATTTTTATATATGTTATGTTTATAAAAATTCATATTACCAAATTTCGTTAGTGAACTAAAAATTGATCAAGGGACAGGATTGTCACTAATATGGGACTTTAGAGGTCGATTTGCTGAAGTTCTTCAGGGATCAATTTGCCACAAAATCAAGCCACAACTTAATGGTGTGTTTACACTACAAGAAAATACATTTTAAGTGACAAATTTTAGGGTGTCAAACTAAATTTTGTCACCTAAAGTCATTTCCCTGACAAAACATTAATTTCGTCACTCAAAATCATTCAGGAACACCACTTCCATCCAAAAAGGTCCAAAGACCGTTTAGACGAATCCAAAAACGGTTCAGACTTATATCCAAAAAGGTTTTAGACGAATCCAAAAACGGTTCAGACTTATATTTGGGTAACAAAATACAAATCTTTATAATTGAGTAACGACTAGTATCATCATAAATTTTTCATTACCGTTTGGATATGTTTTTTATCACGTCCGAACCAACTTTAGGTAACGAATAAGCCTTTATGGCCTTTTGGGCCTTGGATGATGCTGTAATGAACTTTATGTCCGAAAAATTTGTAACCGGTCTCAAAGGTCCATCTGTATTCAGCACTACTGTAACTCTATGTGAAATGAATGTTTGGTTTGCTTATAAAAAAAAAAAAAAAAATAAATAAAGTAGCGATATTACATGAGGGTTCCTGAAGCTAGCCAGCTGCTTTTGACTTTGGCTGAAGAAGAATAAGCTATGTCGACGAATAAAGGGCTTATGCTTTGGAACTCATTTCTAGAATATGGCATCGTTCCTCATTGTACAGACGTTTATGCTTTGTCAGTTACCGAATAATATGTCGATGGTTATATATTGAGTGACCGGCATTAGAACAAATTAACCTTTCAGGATGTATTTTTTTAGGACGCCAAAAAATCCATCCCAAAAAGTATTCTTTTGGGGACGGATTTTAAAATTCGTACTGAAAAACAGGGGAAGAGTGTTTTTTGGGACAAAATTAAAACCGTCCCAAAAAAATTTTTTTGCGGAGATTTTTCTTTTTGGAGACGGAAATTTTCGTCCCTAAAAAAAGTTGATTATTTAAGAAAGAATTGTGTGCTGTCCCAAATAAGAGGATTTTTAGGGACAAATTCTTTCATCCCTAAAACTCTGTTCGAACACACACTTGCCGTTAGAATGGTTGGGAATCTTTTGAGACGAAACTTCATTGCTTCCCCCCAAAAAATGTTCAAATGCTTATCACTTACTGTTTGAAAACTTATCACTTTTTGTCGGATTGTTTTTAAATAACGTTTGAACAAAGTTTGAATGAAAATAAAAAAAAAAGGTAAACACCTAAATTACCTCATTTCTCTGTTGGAATGTGTTTAAATACTGTTTGAACGAAAATAAAAAATTAAGCGCCAAAATTACCCTTTTTTCGGTTGGAACGCTTTTAAAGACCGTTCGAATGAGGTTTGAATGAAAATAAAAAATTAAGCGCCAAAAGTTTCTGTTGGAACGCTTTTAAACATTGTTTGAACACCTCACATGAAATCAAAATAAAAAATTAAGCACCAAAAGTCTGTTGGAATGCTTTTAAACATTGTTCGAACGCCTCACGTGAAATCAAAATAAAAAGACGGAAATCGAGAGAGTGAAAGTGTGGAAGGAGGAAGGAGAAGAAGAAGGAGGAGAAGAAGAAGAAAAAGAGGAAAAAGAAGAAAAAGAAAGAGGAGAAGGAGAAGACAACGAATAAATTTTTCTCATTTTTTCAGTGTTCGAACGGTTCATCCACCGTTAGAACGCTCCACCATTAAAATGATTCATCCATGTTAGAACATAATAACGTTTTATTGTTTGATGAAAATTCAAACTATCCACCATTAGAACGGCTCGTCCACTATTAGAACGTTTGTATCCGTTGGATGTAGCGTTCGAACGCATTTGAATGGTTGCCATTGGATGTAGCGTTCGAATTGTTGAATGTAGCGTTCAAATTGTTGAATGTACGCATTCAAATGGTTACCAATTGATGTAGAGTTCGAACAGTTGGATGTAGCGTTCGAGCGGTTGCCATGGGATGTAGAGTTCGAAGGGTTGAAATTTGTTTCTTTCGGAATGGTACTTTTTGGGATGGAATAGATTTTTCATCACAAAACCTTTTTGTGACGGACTTGTTGGGATAGCTAGTGCAACGGACGAATTTGGTCCGAAAAAACATTTTGGGATGAAATTTGAGTTTTTTTAGGACGGATTTTACCATCAAAAAAACCAAATTTGTTGTATTGCGGCCTGTGAAAGTTGACCCGTCCAAGCTGAATGGATCTTGCCTTTTGTTCATTACTCTTTAATTCCATGTGCATGCAGCATGTGTTGACTCTTAAATAATGAAACAAATATAACAAACATGCATGAGCTACTAGTTGAGTTAGATTTTTTCTGCAAATAGTACAACTTTATAGACTGATTGATATGTACTGTTCTCCACCTTGTGCGTGAGGTGGGAGCAGGTTTGCCACCAACTGGATCCACTAATTAAAACAAGTTTTTTTAGGATGGCTGCTGACCAGGGCAGTAAGTACGTCCCAAAAATCATTTTGGGACGGTTTCATACATCGGTCCCTTAAAACGTTTATTTTTTGGGCGGATAATATACCGTTCGAACCGCATCAGATAATGTTCGAACGGGAAGGAATAGGCTGATGCTTGTCCGTTTGATATAATCGAATAGGTTTTGCTGGATATCGTCCGACGCTAACAGACGGAACGAACGCTCATTTGTTGTTAGAAACTAAGTTTAGACTCAATCTATACATAGAGGGCAAAATGTATTTAAAAACACTTTTACAATCTTTTTAAAACTCGAGACATATTTTTCAAGACACAAACTCAGACAACAATCTTTATAGCTTTATTAAACATGCATTATATAAACAAAAATACTATATGCTTTCAATCACTTCAAATTAACATCATCATCTAACTTCTATTTTACCTCATCAGCTTATAGCGGAAACCGTATATCCCTTCAATTAAGATTATCAATCTAGATCAAGATTAAGAGATAATGATAGAGAGAGATAATCAAGAACACAACAAAACCAAATTTTGTTTACAATGTGAAAACACTTTGAAGAATCTCTTCAATGGGAAAAACATCATGGGTGAAGCCACCATCGAATTAATCCATTTTTACAAGTTGTAATCTTCAGCACAAAGCCCCTTTGCCTAATTCCTAGATCCCAATTTGTAAGACATCCAAGTGCCACGTTTGGACAGTGCACCCGCACCATGTTTGCACTTTTTCGTCGTAGATTCTTATGCGAACTCATATTAGACTTTTCACTTGAATTCCAACTACACACCCTTAAGAACTCTTAAGGAATCCTTACAAGGACATGGTGATCCTGGTGATTTTCTCCAGAAAACTTTTTTCAAAGATTTCTAATCACATCTAATTAGGAAGACAAATGCTAATTCCTATGCGTGTGTTCTGTCTTTGAATCATCTAGAGAATATAGGTATCTTGATGGTTGCAATGAAAATTTTCTAACAATTCTTTTGAGTTTTTCATAATTCTTTTAGATTTTTTTTTCAAATTAATTTGTTTATTTTATTAATTTTTTAATTTCAAAATTGTTTTAATTTTAATATATGTTATATATTATTATATGTCCATCTAGAAGGGTTGGCTGTCATGTGTTTAAATATCCCATGTAAGCCTTTTAGGTCCAACTATTAACGGAAGACCGGAGGATGGATTGGGGGATAACATTGTCTCTAATGATACCAAAACTGAATTAGTTCAGCCCAAACCAATTTGAGCTAAACGAGCATGAACACACACACCAAATGCCCATCAACAACATGAGGCTCATGCAGTACTAAGCTCAAAAGAAGGAGAAACCATTAAATGTGTCATGAGCGGTTATAAGACAATTTATAATGTGTAATAGCTCCACGATCCTGACGTTCCCATGATCAAAGTAACTGCTTATTATGGAGATGTGCAAGGAGCACATCCCGGGACACAATGCTACAGGAGATCAAATTCCCTCCAAAAAGAAAATATGAGGACGTGGAGAAAATACTATAAAAGCAAAAGATCACAAAGAAGAAGGGTAAGTGATTTGAAAAATTTAAAGTAGAAATACTAAAATACCAAAAACACTGATTTAGGCATCGGAGGTGCCTTACCCGGTGTTCGGGGTCATCTTGATTATTTTGCAGAAAGAAATTATGTGAAATTCGAGGTGCATTTACGTATTGACTATAAATCAACTAATTCATCATTCTCATTTTGCTGCACTCAAGTTATAGAGAATAATAATTTAAAAAATACAAGAAAATCACACTGTCCACATCAGTAGGTCAGTAACTTGTCAAGAACCATAATAAAATGGAACATGACAAATCCTTGAAGCTATTATTGAACTACATACAACATAATCTTAAACACATAACGTCTATTATTCGCCGAAAAAAATTGAAAAAAAATATAAAAAAAAAAAAGAAAAAGAAAAAGCAACTGTGATAATTGGCTTTTGTTTAGTACGGATTCGAATCCCTACTAAACTAAACCGTATTCTCCTCGGTTGCTAAATCGCTGGATCTAAGATTAAATTGGATAGGCCTCAATAATGGAGGGTATCGTTGGAATTTTGTTGATTTTGTAGCGAGGGAAGCCCCCTTCCTTCAATATTTCTTTCCATTCAAGCTCAGTCTTCTCCTTTCCGCTAGCGGTGTGTGCCATCATCGATAAGTCGAACACCATACGTGTCTCATCGAACAAGTCATAACTATCTTTCTCAAGAACAATATCAACAATAATAAGCCTTCCCTTTTTCCTTTTTTCTGGAATTGCTTTTCGGCAATTCCACAAAATCTTGATGCAATCTTCATCACCCCAGTCGTGCAATACCCACTGCATCCACGTTATGAATGATAGAAGTTACTGTGAATTTACTACTCATTCCAAAAATTTAAGTTGATTGAAAGAGATAGATTTTGTTTTTTGAATTATATTCACTAAAACTCTCCTTAAGTGTGGGTTAGACTCTAATTTAATTAAGAGACTCAATACTTGTAATATTTAGGGGTTGTTCATTTTGTAAAAATTTGTAAGATTTTGATAGAATTGTGAATATTTATGTAGATTGAAGTTTTATAAGTTTTTGTGTAAAAGTTGGTGAAAAGTTTTAAAGATATTTAATTTTTGTTAGAGTTTGTAAAAAGTGTAGAGAGAGATGATTTGATGGATTGTTTAATAAAAAAGTATTTGAGTTAGGTGAAAAAGTATGGAGAGAGAAGATTTGTTATTATTATTTTTTTTAAAGATATTGTAGTTTGTGCAAAAAGTTATTGGAGATTGTGTAAAAGGTATTGGTTTTTTTGTATGAATTTTTTGGGATTTTAGATATTCATTCGTAAATGTTGTTGAATACATTTGTATTCTAAAATACTTTTGTAAACAAACAACCCGTTAATTAAAATTGGGGTGAATTGCGGTGGAGTCAAATCTCGAATTAAGGATATTCGTCCTAATACTATATAGATATACCTTTTATTCTAAAAGTTTAAGCTAATAGAAAAAGATAGATTTTATTCTTTAAATTATATATATTTATTAACAAACAGATGAAAAAGCAGCAAAAGATGACTAACCTCATGGAAAACTAAAAAAAATATATACCTTCATGAAAATTGCATCAGCATTAGGAATGGCCACGAACATGTCTCCTCCAACATGGGAGAAAACCCACGTACTGGTGCCGTGGCTACAACATGTGGGAGATCAAAGTTGATGCCTCTAATGTGTGGATGTGATTTAACAATCTCAGCTATCATCCCACCAGTACCACCTCCTACATCCACCAACGATCCAACGCCATCGAATCCATCTTTGTATTTGGCCATTACCACCCCCATCACGATCTTGGCTGTACACGCCGTAGCATCATTGAAGATCTTGTTGAATTCAGGATTTTGTGAGGCAAAGTCCCACATCTAACAGCCATGGGCCTTCTTGAAGGCTATGCCACCTTCTTTGACACATTGGCTTAGGTAGTGCCAATGTGCCATTTGCCATGGATGATTCTTCATTAGCACCATTGGAACCAGGCTAAGTTTAACGTCGTGCAAAAGCCATCTTAAAGTTTGGGGTCGATCCTTAGAGTGTTTCCCGCCTTCGCATGGATAGTGTTCGGTGAAGATCTTCTTTCGAACTAGGGATCTCATGATACGTGAGAGGTAGAGGATATCAGGGGAAGTAGAATTAATACCAGAAGCTATCTGGTGCAAAGTGATTGAACTATCGTAAGAATGGATAATATCTGCAAAGCCAAACATTTGTTGCCAAATTTCGGCTTGACCTTTTAGCAATGCCGTAACTTCTTCTGGTTCCATTTTCTTCTGTGTGACTCTCTCACACACACACAGATCATGATATCAACTTCTTGTATCCTACTATATATTAAGAGTTTGAACAACGTTTTCCTTCTTTCTTCTTCTTTTTTTTTTTCTTTTTTTAAGCATATGAACCACGATAATTAAACTAGTGGCCGAAAGCGCCGACAAATCTCTTCATTTGGGATTTGATATTGTACACTTTAGAGCGTCACTCATAGATTCCCATAATTTTTTATACATAGTAGCTTTGTCACCAAGGCGTATCATGATCTTCATAAGGAATGCTGGTAGAAATCATTAGGGCTCAGGCGTACGTAGCACTCCCACGTACGCTGGGTGTTTGATTTAAACTGTTTTCAAGGTCCATCATCGATTCAATGCCACTATTGAAGCTATCTTTCGTCACAAGATCAGTTTCTCTTACGTTTTCCTGAGAAAATAGAAATGAAAAACTCCATTTTTCATCTTTGATGTTTTGTAATTTGAAATCACGAGCAACGGCCTTCTTATTTCTTTGACTAGTTCTTTCTTTCATAGTTTCTCTTTCTCCTGACCTAGTGGGCCAGTACTGTGGCTGCATGACAAGGCCACTACCAATCTGTCGACCTAGCTGATCAATATATATATGTCGCGGCCTACCTCTACGGCCCCAGTCTGATTCTTATAATACATGAATAACAACAAACGTTAGTAGTGGCCCGCATTGCTGTAATCCTCCTTTAGAATCTTGACAAAATAGCGATCAGTGATCCTAGCTCTATTGTCACTAGCGTACAATTTTATAATATCTTAGCTTAATTATTGTTGTTAGACTAGTCTTCTAATACGTACTGAAGCTAACATATGTTATATGGAAATCCCATCCAATCATCTCTTCCCATTTCCATGTCTAGCCAACACTCCTTTTGAATCTGTGATGTTTGGCAGCAAAATTTTTTAAGAATTTTGAATTTTTATAAGAAAATTTTGATAGTTTAGTTTTTATAGGATTTGTCAAAAGTTGAAAAATCTTTTATTGTAAAATGATTTTTATTGGAGTTTGTTAAAAAATAAAGAGAGATGATTTGATGTAATTTTTTAAGGGAAATTCAATATTTGGCCACTCTAGATTTTTCCCATTTTACAAATTAATCACTAAGATTCAATTATTTATTTTTCATTTATTAGATCTTTCACCTAATTACTAATAGATCCTTCCGCCACTTCTCCGTTAGGTCGTCCAACAGAAACTCCAGCACACGTCAGCTCTTCTTACCAGCTCACCCTCACCTTTCAAAGTCATCAGCGCATCTGCCTTCAACGCATAAAAATGACAAGCAGCATAAATACCATTTTATTAAAATCCACCTGATCTTGCACACTATTTACACGCACCAGTTTTACAAATTAGAAGGAAGGGTGCGGTGCACCGTTTTTATCTCGCGCATAACATATCTCTAGCGCACCGTTTTGACATTCCTTCCCCCTATCGTCCCCCTTTCTTACAATCCGTTTTTCCCAAGCGAACTGTATCCACAACTTGAACCCTCACTACAACAAATACACTCATAGGTGACGTTTTGTTTGGTGGCAGTTTCTATCAAAGTAGTGGACTTTTCTAAAGTAGTGGCCATTTTGAGTCGTGGAGGGTTGGTGGAAAGAAATCGGTGCAAACAGATATATGAGTACGAAAAACGTATTAGTGGAAGAATTCTGGGTCACCACGTTGCCCATCCATGGGAGATCGAAGCTGGAGCTTGATGGAAAGAATGTCAAAACGATGCGCTGGAGGTAGAATTTGATGAATTTTTTAAAAATGTTTGATTGTAAAATGATTTTTATTAAAAAATAAGGAGGGAGAAGATTTTGATATAGTTTTTTTTTAATAAAAAAGTATTGTACTTGATGTGAGAAAACGTTTGAATTTGTGTGAAAATTATAAATTTTATTGTTTGATTGTAAATTTTTTTACTTTTAAAGTAGGTGAAATTACCGAAATAATTTATGTGGTTTCACTTTGTTACAATTGTTCTATGTGATTGTAACTTCAACAATTTATTTCCTGTGATCACTAATATGATACACGGGATTACTTCATCCACATCTCTGCTAATCTCTAATGGAATACACTAATATGTCTATTTTTAAATCCTTAGACAATACTGAAATATCAGCTTATTCCGTCAAGAAATTAACGGAAGTGTGAACGAAGGGACCTCCGTGCATTATATTGATAACCACATAGATCAAATCGTTAAAATTTAAACTATATAGATAAAGTATTTGTAACAAAATGAAACGATAAGGACTATTTAAATAATTTTCCTTTTAAAATATTTCTAGTGTAAAAAGTTCTTATCGCCTAATTTGTGGAGTTCGTCGACCCAGGGCAATGTTAGCGCGGGCGTGAGCTTACTAGATGATGAGCTGCTTCCAATCTCGTTACTGTTAGACATTCCTCTACCACTAACATTCTAACTTTCAGATTTACGTTTCAAAAAAAAAAAAAAAAAAAAAAAACTTTTAGATTTCCTACCCTTTTCATACTGGCAAAGAGCTACCTTGTACATCCTTTTATCAATGTTGAACTTTATTGCGAAAAAAAAAAATGTTATCGGTCACATCAAGTAGATTTGCCAAATCTTATGCTGTATAGACAACATTTTGAAAACATTTATATCAACGGAGCTTTTAATAATTGATCATATGATACAGGGAAGAAAACAGTTTAACATCAAGAATTTTTTAGAAAATAGAAAGGTCTTATTCGATGACATGAATATTATATATGTTAATTACAGCTGGAGACCATAAAAAAGTTAGCAAACATTTAACGTTAATATTAATAAACAAGAAACACTAATTAAATAGATTGCCTTTAATTGGTTTGTGTTATCTCTGTTTATAAGTTAATTAATGTGATCCTTCATGCAAACTCTATAAGAAATATCATAGATATATCTTTTGTTAGCAGTTTTTTTATTCTTTATTTTTGGATAAAAGAATTACATTTCCTAATTATGTTGTTAACCCGAATTTCCCCCATCATAAAAATGGTTTTTTAAAATATATTAATTGTTGCATTTTCATCAGAAGCTAATGAAAAATATAACTTTGACTTCTAAAATATTTCTGTTTTCTAATCGACCAACTTTGACATATTGTCCTAAAGGCTCTTACTTTTCTACAATGAGATATTGGTATCTTGAAAATTAAATATGGCAAAATTGATTGCTTGAGTTCCGCATTATCAGAAGAATAATAATTTGTTAGTGTTAGAGTTAAGTTTTGACAAAATTTTGTGTTAATTAAAATAAGTCCATTTGTTTTGAAAAATCAAGTTAGTCAAGTGTTTTATCTAGTAGATAATATGCATAGACCTACTTGGTGAGTCGTGTAGAAGTTGTCTTGTAGAAATGCATATGACATTCCCAATCCGGATCCAGACGGTGAAGTTGTTGTAAATGTCGAATTGGGAGCAGCCATCACGAATGAAGTGTATCAAGAGGACGATGCAATTGACTTGTTTATAGACTTCTGATAGTTTAACCTTAATCCGCTATGGAGGAATGAAGTTGCGCAAACGTTATCCAAGCTTTTGATGCAATTGATCAGTGGAAGAAAATGCATGTAGATAGTAATGATGTTTCGGAGGGGGATAAGCGAAAATTGAAGAAAATAGAGAGGAAAGTGGGGACGAAGATTCGTTTGAAAGTGATAGCGATTCTACTGAGGATGAGGTATCGGGTGATAACGTGCAATAATCGGATTCTGATTAATAATTTCTTTTAAGTATATTTTCATTGTAATGTTGATTTTGCTGAAGTGTTTTTACTGTTATGGTCTTTTTTTACCATATCTTTATCATTTGTTTTTGTTATGTCACAGCTTATGTAAATGAAGCGTGGATGAGAATTTCTTTCTTACTTAGGGACAGTCGCATGGCTCATTTACTTGCTCGCTGTGAGATCCGAGTCTTAGTCCGAGCGCTCCTCTCCGAGACCGCATGCCTCCATGGTCAAGGCACATGGCTTGTCCTAGTAGTTATCATGTAAGAAATTATTTTAAGTTATATTTTATTGTTTTTAAGTTAAACTATCGACTAACTTTGCTAATTTTGTCAAATTTCTTCTTTAGTCAAATTTGTACTCTATTGACCTCGTTTGCTGAGATGCCTTATCCCATGGTTGAGGGGGGAGGGTCTGGTCGCTAGCTAGGGCGGGATACACCACCATCACCCTTTCTCCGACCCATCTCTAGTGTGTGTTTTATTTTTATTTTTGTTGTAGTTTATGGAATTTTTAAGTTTTTATTTTTTTAGGAATAAATATACTATGCACCCTACAACTATGAGGGTCTTGACACATTGAATCCGCATCTATTATTTTTGTCACAATATTGTACACGCCAATTATTGATTTCAAATACTTTACCCTATATTAAAATTTTCCATTAATTTGAACATAAAAATATTTTTTTAACGCTTGAAATGACAATTTTCCCTATTTATTTTTTGACAATGACCATTTTATGAGGGTAAAATCATAATTTTGGAGGCCAAAAACTTAATTTCCATCAAAATTTGTCGTAAAATTTTAATAGAGGGTGTAAAATGTCTGAAATCAATAGTTTCTAGGTACAAAGTGTCAAAACCCTTATAGTTGGACAACAAAAAATTTATTTGTCTATATTTTTTAACTTATTGTCAAGACCCCAAGAATGTATTCTACTAGGATTGCCGTCGTAACGACCTTCGTTGTACACGCCATGGAATCATTTACGAGCTTGTTGAATTCAGGATTTTGTGATGCAAATTCCCAAACATCACAGGCATGTGCCTTCTTGAATGCTATGCCACCTTCTTTGACACATTGGCTAAGGTAGTGCCAAGGTGCCACTAGCCCACGGATGGTTCTGCATGAGCACCAATGGAGCTAGGCTAAGCTCATCATCGTGCAAAAGCCATCTTGACGCGTGGGTCAATCCGTAGAGTGTTTCCCCGCCATCGGATGGGCAATGTTCGCTGAAGATCTTCTTGCGACCTAGCGATCTCATAATACGTGAGAGATAGAGGATATCAGGGGAGGGAGAATCAATACCAGAAGCTATTTGGTGTAAAGTGATTGGACCATTATGAGAATGGATAATATCTGCGATACGAAGTTTGACGACGCATTTTAACGCCATAGAATCTGCAAAGCCAAACATTTGTTGCAAAATCTGGGCATAGCCTTCTAGGAATGACGCTAATTCTTTTGATTCCATTTTCTTCTATCTTACACACACACAAATGAAAGTAGCTTTGTGACTGAACGCATGCTATAGTTCAAACCCGTCCATTCATACTACTAGTGTATACATCCCATGTGGGACCATGCACATGTCATATGAAAGAATAAAAATATGGAAATCAACTAAGAAATAGTGAGTTATATATGAGTCTTAAACGACAGGCTAAAAAGAGGGGTCCTCTTTCCCAATATGTAAGATGAATGGCATCCCATTTTGCGAGTTCGCGAGCACTGTGATTGGCAGTATGGCACGAGGGTCCATGTTTAATTTGTTGTGTTTTTATTTATTTATTGGTCTTCATGTTGAAAACGTGGCTTGAATTAAATGCAAAGCTACGACAAGTCCTCTTTCTTTGCACATGCTTTGAGTTGGTACGATGCCTACTTTTGACAAATTTGTGCATAGCAACTAGCCTATTTGTTAAATGAAAATTTTCTCCTTTAGTCGAATTTGTCAGCTACAGCATACTAGTCTGATGTGGAAAATTTTCACCTCTTGTCGAATTTGTCAGCTACTGCATAGTAATCTGATGTGGAAACTTGTCACCTCTTGTCAAATTTGTCAGCTACTGCATAGTAGTCTGATGTGGAAATTTCTTCTTTGGTCAAATTGGTACTCTACTAGCCTAGTTTGTTGAGATGCCGCTCCCCTGTCTGGAGGGGGAGGGTCTGGCGGCTAGACGCTCTCTCCGAACGCATCTCTAGTGTTTTTTATTTTTATTTTTGTTTTTTTAATTTTTAATTCTCCAAACAGTTTTTGGAATGTTTAATTCCTTATTTTTAAAGGATAAAGACATTTTTACACCTTACAACTCCCATATATTAAATTTGTCTCATTATACCCACAAATTATTGATTTTAAACAATTTACACTCAACATTAAAATTTTCCATTAATTGGTATAGAAAATAATCTTTCCAGAACTTGAAATGACAATTTTGCCCATCTTTTTTTGCCAATGACCATTTTATGAGGGCAAAATCGTAATTTTGGAGGACAAAAAATTAATTTTGATAAAAAAATGATTAAAACTTTTAAAGGTAGATGCAAAATGTCTGCAATCAATAGTTGCTAGGTACAAAGTATCAAGACTCCTATAGTTGGAGGGCGAAAAATGTATTTATCCATATTTTTTAACTTATTGTCAAGATCCCAAGAAATGTCTCAAAATTTAAAGTTAAGAATACAATGTACCGGATCCCCAAATTTAAGGAGTGAAAACCGTATTTATCCATTTTATTATTTTGTGACAAAAGTAATGATATGGTATATATGTGACACATGCCATATATCTAATATTTGTGAAGTAGGAGCCATTAGCCAACTAGACGTTTTCCATTTTATTTTACCAATGGATTGAGGGAAAGGATGTGAATGAATAAGTGTATTTCCCTTGGGACTAGTTTAGGACAATTTTTTTTTTAAGGTCTCCCTATTTTAGGGGCCTTAAGCGAGAAAGTATTCTGTGCAAAGACAAACTGTGTATAGCTATGTAAAGGCGTAATGCAACGGCTATGATTTAAAATACAAATCCAACGATCCAAAGCTAGTAACGTCATTTAATGAGGTGAAGAGACAAAATGACGTGGCACAATCTTAACTTGGTTCATTAAATGAAGTGACTAACTTTAAAACGTTGGATTTGTATCTTTAAATCGCAGTCATCACTTTGCATGACTTTGCACAGTTTATCTTCGCATATATAGAATCCATTCTTACCTATAGCTAGAGCTACGCTGCTAGGTTAATTGATCAAGATTCGAGCTATATTATCTAGAATTGAGGCCTATGTGGCATGAAATAGACTAATATTTAAGTTTTCTTTCAGATTTGTTACCAAGTAATTTTTATAATTTTCTTATAGTTTTTTATATTTATAAATTTTTTAAAATTTTAATATATGTTATATCTTATTGTAAAATTTGGATACTGAACTAACAACTGACGAAGGGACTGGAATATTTTTTAGGGTATAGATTTGGCAGACACTACTGACCTTAAAGATTTGGAGACGCATGATAGATTTATAGTAGCTACTTGATACTGTACTTCTAATTGAATATTATTAAGGTTATAGTTTGTTATAGCTCGAAATTTTTTTACATTTGCGCATGCAACCCTGGAGTTGATTTATATTTCTTTGCGTTTCTTCTGCTTGAGGTGCCGACTTCAACTTCTGAGGCATTACAAGATAATGGTGGTATCGGCAACATATTGACACATGAAGCCCATCTCAACAAATATAATCCATTACCTTCTAGAATCCAAAAAGTGACCAATACAGATTATCTTTAGGTGTGTTAATTATTTAATGGTTTTGAAAACCTTTTTTTTTAAATATCAAAACTTATTTTCTTTCGAACCTTGACTTTTCACATTAAAAATATTACTAAAACATGGTTGATTTGGCTTTTCTAAATGACGTCACAGCCTCAGTCAATATATCCATCTAGAAGGGTTGGCTGCGTCATGTATTTAAACAGTCCAGGCAAGGCTTTTCCGTCAACCTATTAGGAGGAGGGATGATGGACTGAGGCATAACATGGTCTCGTTTCGCTGTATTCAAGGAAAGAGAGAACAAATTGTCAAAAAGTGAAACTATAGAGTAATAATTCAAAAAATACATGAAAATCACACTGCATGCCCACATCAATACCTTGTCATGAACCATGATAAAATGGAACATGCCAATCCTTGAAGCGATTATTGAACTCTACAACATGATCTTAAACACATCACGCCTAGCAATATTGGCCCAAACAAACTGAAATAAAATATAAAAAAAGAGAAAAGAAAAAGCAACTGCCAATTGGCTTTTGTTTAGTAGGGATTTGTCTATCCATGTATACTAAATTAATTTGGTATTTGAGTGCCAAAATTTTGAGTTGGTTAAAATTTTAAGGTATAAGAGTTAGTGAAAAAGTGAAGATAGTTCATAGGAGTTGGTGAAAAAGTGAAGATAGTCGAAGCGAGCCTATGCCCCATATGTTTGGGTTCTCTAGAGCTGGGGTGGCATCTTTTTGTGAGATGTCTTGTTCCTAGAACTTTGTGGCATGAATCTACTTGGCCCTTGGACGTAGAGTAGCTCTAGTGTGAAAATCTAATGCAATTGGTATGTATCTGCTCACAACCTCGACACCGTCTTCATATTGATGAAGAGAGTCATCAAGAGTTTTTCTTGAATGCACCCATTGTTTTAGATACAATTTGGTTCTAGAGAAATAAGATTAGCCACCAGGATGAGGTTGTCAATCTCTCGGAGATGCTTAGGAATGTCCCATCATCGATATTTTGAGCATATTCATGTGTGTCGTATCTCGGCAACATCTAAGAGCACTAGATGGCGGCCCCCTTTACCGGGTCGTCTCAAGTGCAATGTTGATGTAGCCATTCAAGGTAGGGTGGCCGTGCTGGTGCTGCTTTTAGAGACTTCGGAGACTCTCTTTGTCGTTTGTAGATGAGCAATGCCCAAGCATTAGTACTCTTTTTGGACAATCTTCTGTGCTTGTTTTGGCTACTAATATCGCTACCATGATGGACAGGGATGCTGTTGATTTTGAGCACGACTGCCAGGTTTGTGCTCTTCAGAGTTTCTTTGCGATTCATGGAGATTAATCGCTTGAGTGGATTCCCCGCAGCCAGTAACAAAGCCCAGCTTGTTCTTCACGTTCAATGCAATTGTCATTGCTCTTTTCCATGCATTATAATTCTCTCCAATCAGTGGTTGAGAAACTAGAATACTAGATGAGCTATCGCCATGGTGCATATAGTAAGGATTGGTAGGATCATCAATGATTCGAGAGTTGGTCATTTGGAAGGTAAGAAATCAGAGGTGCGGAGATGGTTTTAGTGCTCTGATACCATGTTAACAGAGTAAAAGTAAAAGGAGATAGCGTATTGTGGTGTTAACCAACTTGTTTATTTTACTCTGATAGATTTGCTATTTATATACAAAGTAATCGAGCTCTAAAATGAGCGGTAAAATTGAAATAATTACAGACTGCTAACAGCTGTATAACAAGAAAGTACAGCTGGAAATAAACAAGTTTCTTCGAGTATTTTGAGTCTTCTAGAATAGGAATCTGGAACTTGGAAGTACTCGTGAGAAAGCTCTGTTATATTCATCACCAGTGGGCAGCTTCTAGTTCTACTTTTGGCTTTATTAATCCTGAGTGTCTTCCGAACACTTGTTAAAGGAAGTTGAAAGCTCGTGTTTTGATCTATGATCCTTAGTTTTAATTCTAAGGTTTACAAATAAAAAAAGGGAATATTATAGTGAACAATAATAATTTGATGGGGAAGAGAGATTATTTTGTAATCATTTTAATTAGGCTAAAATTTTGGAGTGGCCAAAATTTTAGCACTCTGACACTACCTTATCTTATTATCCTTGGTTGCTAAATCGTTGTCTGTTTTATTAATCCAAGGTCAAATTGGATAGGCCTCAATAATGGACGGTATAGTTGGAATTTTGATGATTTTGTAGCCTCTTTTCCCCATTGTGAGCCTCCTCTCAACATGAGTAGCGAGTTTGACAATATTTTTGGCAAGCGGAATAATGCCTTCTTTTCCAACAAGATGCAACAAACCAGTTGTTCTATTCACGACAATCTCTGTTGTGCAACCTTGTTCTCATTGTCTCAAGTTGCCTGTACCTTGCCAAATATGAGAATTAAGCAATCAAATGCTTCCTTTAGGCATGCCATAGAATACAAACAAATTGTGACGTTATACCACTCGACTTGCAGCAAGCTCCAATTTCAGCTACTTGGGCACAAGCTCGGTTGATGCTCTTGGGCAGGTGAAAAAAAAGCAACCATGTTGTCAGAAAGCTAGAGATTAATCTACAGACTGCATGAGGCAGCAAACAAGCAAAGGTTCGATGAGATTAGAAGAAAAACCTTTTTTTATCCTCGAGGCAATGCCAAAACATAAGAGCTTTCTACTCTTCTTCAAAAAGAGAAAGGAGAAGCAAATGAACTTACTCTGTTATAGTACGAAAAGATTGGAAGAAAACAGAGTAGTTCTTTGTGCAACATTCCATCTTTTCTACACATTAATAAAAGACAGCTACGTTTGCGTTTCCATATGAAAAGACCAAAATTTAAATAAAAAACACAGGAAAGAGGAGGTTGCACAAGAAGAAACAACTACGTTTGTGTTTCCATTTGACGTCTATTACTTTCTTCTTTTCTTGGCAAGAAGAAACAACTATATTAATGGGCTGAAAGAGGAGGTGGATGAACATGCTTTCTTCTCTGAGCCTTCTGGGTCTATCAGAAGCTTACCTGGTCCCTCTTTGGATGATTCTTGGCAACTCACACCTTTGACAATAAGCACATCTTCAAAGCAAAGGAGCTGCTCTGGTTTAGAGAGTCAGTCTTACTTGCAGCTTCAGAGCCTCGTTGCTTCCGCAAAACAACCACAGCCGAGGTAGGAGCACCAGGAGTTGTAGTTGCGGAGGAGCTTCTTGCGGAACTTGCACAGAACCCTGGTGTCGAGGGAGTCGATGTGATGCCGAAGAAGAGGGCCAGCCAGTCGAGGAGGTCCATGTGAAGGGGCCATTGGCAGTAAGGAGGCTTGCGAATTATAATTATTAATTATAAGTATTAATAATTATATACGTCTACATTTCATTAAAGGAAGGGTAAAACGGGAAATGGGAACTTAAGGCTATGTTTGGCTAATTCTCAAAAAATTTTCAAAAATTTTCCACAATCACTTTTTCATTAATTCCAATATTTTTTTACAAACTCTAATAACTTTTTACAAATTCCAATAACTTTTAATAAACTTTTCACAAATTCCAAGAGAATCTACATTACCTCCAACAAAAAAAAAAAAAAATTATTTGAATCATTAAACAAAATTTTTTTCAAAACCAAACCAAACAAAACCTTAAGTTCTCACGTGGACGGCACGTGGTTGGTTTGCCGTGAGAAGTAACGGCAATTTGAGGTATAGGGTGGAAATTGACATAAACATAAACTTTGGAGTACTAATCTAACGAAATCAATAAAAGTAGGTGCAACTTAGAAATGAACTTAAAGTTTAGGGGTGCAAAGTGAATTTTCCCCATAATGCAAACAATGATGACATTCACACTGAACTCCAGTTTCTTCGGGTGATAGGTCTTATACCATTCAAGTTTACAATATCACGTATTGCACATAATTTACCTGAAAATATCACGTACTGCATATAATTGATCAGACGGTTATAGGTTCCGTCTGAACGGTTTTTGACGATCTTTTTTTTTTTTTTTTTTAAGTTTTAAATAACCATAACCTTAAGTGTGTTAGATAGTGGTTTGGAAGTTTGAAGGAGTGTAACGAAATTAGAAACATAATATCAATTAACATGTTGTATTAAGTTCTAATATAACTGAAATAACATAAATATATGAAATATCTCAAAACATAATATAAACAAAATAACATCAAATAAATCCCAATACATGTCCTCAAAACATAATATAAAAGTAAGTGTCCTCAAAACATAATAAAAAAAACAAATGTCATAATAAAACTGAATAAAGATAGACTACTAAACATCATAATCATCATCACTGGTGAGCTTTAGAACGTCACAGACTCGACGAAGGTGCTCCTCTATGAGCACGACCCACTGAGTCAAGGGAAAGAGCTCTGCACTGGTTGCTACGCCCTTCAGGACCTCTTGAAGCACATCGACCTCCTTCTTCCACCCAGCGTCCATGTCCGTGACCTTATGCTCCAAAGCTGTTAGCCGACCACTGATATCACTGACGATATCATAGGTGGGCCGCATTACCGATTGCATCCACTTAGTCAGTTGCGTCATCATATTGTCCATCCAACCCAATCACTGTGCCCCAAGTCCTTGGGTCGAGCTCTGTCCAGAATCCTGCTCTCATTGCCTCCTCAGGCTGCTCGTGTCATCTAAGTCTAGCAATCCGAGCAGCATTCAGCGCTCGGCGTGTCTGGGCCAACGATTTCGAGAGCGTTATCTTGTTGATAGCCCCAAGAGGAGCCGCCTTCATCTCATCAGCACCCTCGGGTACCAGCATGGCGTGCAGGAACTGGGTCAGAAGAACCCTGTACGGCAATGAAATTGAGCATTAGTCTTTAGGGCCTTTGCACGAACAGACTGGTAGATGTTGGAAGCCATATCAACATGTAGCCCCCATACAACTACCAAATACATGAACTCAGCCCAGCCATAAGACAGCTCCGCGGTGTGCTTCTTTGGGTCGATGGCAGAATATAGGATCAGGTGCATGATCTGCCAAAAAGGACGCAGTTGCCCATGTATCATGTAGCTTCCGTCCAAAATAGTAGTATCCTCGCCCATCATCATAATAAATTTCGCCCTCTTGGCTCATTCTTAAGTTTGGGGACGCTGTCAAATCCCTCTCGTAGTCCAAGAATCTCACTAGCTCATCGACGAGAATGTGATCGGAACATTACGGACAGTGACCTCCATACAAGGCTCTTCGAGGTCCCTCGCCCAAGATAGCACAATAGAACTCTCGCACCATATTCTTCAATGCATAGCCGGTCCTCTGGATGAACGGAAGCCAACTTGCCTACTCTACCACCTCGGGCAGCATTCGATCCTCAAATCTAAGATAGTAGAAATCCGTCAACTTGATGTCCCCATCGACAACAATTGAGCGGGACAAAATGATCGCTGTATGCTGCTCCACCGTTAAAGGTGGAGGTTGCTCGTCCTTAGCTTGACTGCTAGTACGCTAACGCTTGCTCTTTTTTTTAGAATCTGCACAAAAACGTTCGAATGGTTAAAATTTGGTTTGTATAGTTAATCAGCCGTTCGAACAGTATAAAGGAACGTTCGAACGGTAGTAAAACCGTTCGGACTGCTAAAACAGGGTGTCTGAACACCATCAAAATGTCAACGTATCCCAATGACGATACAACAAGGCATTCGATTAGATAGTCGTCCGAACAGACAAAAGTGAAATAATCTATTTAAATTTAATATAAAAATTGTCTGGATAGCTTTCAAAAAGCGTTGGATGAAATGTTAAAACGACAACGTATTGGGTTGGGATACTATACATAGTCCGAACGGCTTTGGCAAGCGCCCGGACAGAAAAAAGGTATAGGCAAGACGACAATGTATCCACGTGGGGAAACTACCAGGCGTCCGAATAGCGCTAGATAGTTGTCTGAACGGATAACATCGAAGAAAAATATTTAAATTTAATAACAAAATCGTCCGGACACCTCTCACAGCGTCCCGACCAAAAATAAAAAATGACAATGTATCCCTTTGGAATACTATACATCGTCTTAACAGATATGGCAAGCGTCCGATAGAAAAAAGTACAAGCAAGACGACAACATATCCTCGTGGAGATACTACAAGGTGTCCGAACAGCACTAGATAGCCGTTCGAACGGATAACAGTGAGAAAACTATTTAAATTTAATATAAAACTGTTCGGATCGCATCACACAGCATCCGGACCAATTATCAAAACGACAACATATCCCTTTGGGATACTATGAAGCGTCCGAACGTTTTGGCAAGCGTCCGAACGTTGTGGGGAAGATGACCGAGTTAACTCAGCCATGATAGCCTCCCAAAACCTCCCACACACTGCCCAAAACACCACCAATCACAAATAAATACACTCAAAACAATCCTAACACTTAACACAATCAATTTCAACATAAAAATCAATAAAAAAACACAATGTATTATACAAAAAAAAGAATTGAAATACTATACGTAAAACTATAAAAAAACAAAATTTTAAAGCTAAAATCATGTTAAAATCAATAAAACATACCTGGATGTGATTAGAATGTCGAAATGAGTTTATGTCAAGATTTGGAAAGGAAACAAGCGAGGGCGAGAGAGTTTTGAGTATAAAACGTTCGGTTTAAATGAAAATGTCAAATTGTTTGTGTTTTTCATTATTCGTCGACGTCGTCCGGATGGCCCTTCCCCGTCTGGACAGCTTTTTGCATAGGTGGCCCAATGAGCGTACTCCGTATTAAATGCCAACATTTCAACCGTTTAAAATGGTTCGACACATTAAAAGAGTCCGGACGACTGTACTCCCATGTGGACAATTTTCCCCTGACTTCGCGCGATGTGGAAGCACACGTTTGGCTAAATAAACGTCACGCGTGTCCGGACGGTATGTGAACGGTTTGGACGATGACGTTGTTTTTAACCGTCGTGTAACGTAAACACGTATAAGCCATGCGACGGTTACAAACACGTTTGGATGGTTATCTCATCCGTTCCAACGTCTCCGTTCAATCATAGAGGCCAGGATGCTTGCCTTTCTGTGCGAACGCCTAGTTCATTATACACGTGTATTAAATGCTGCTGCCATAAAGGCGGCCGGACAGCTATGGAAACCATCCGAATGACAGAAGATTTATTTAGCATGTTAAATTCACTCAATTTGATTTACTTCAATAAACTTAATTTATTTAAATGATTTAATTTACATAATTAATTTACTTCACTTTGTAAGTCCAAGGATTAAGGCAACCCAAGAGGGGGTGAATTAGGTTTCCAAACTTTTTCGCTTTTAACCCCGAAGTCGTGTTTGCAAAGTAAAGACTAATTTAGCACAAATATTTAAACAAGTATTGATAATAAGTAAATAAGTGCTAAATGTAAAGAGTAGAGTTTAGAGAAGCAAACACAGATTTTTAGGTGGTTTGGCAAACCCGCCTACATCCACCCCTCAAGCTCCTTTACTGAGCCTTGAGGTTTTTTCACTATCTTTCAAATAGTGTACACTCTAGCTTCCGGGTGCTAGAGAACCTACAAGTGCTTTCCGGCTCAACACTCACAACCCAAGTGATTTTCGGGCTCACCACTCACAACCCAACCAAGCTTGAGATATACCCTCTCTAAGCTTCTTCTTTAGTGAACAACCTCACTAAAGGAATCACCTCTTTTGGATATGAAGATACAAGAATAAACTCTCTCAAAGAGTGGATATAAAAATGGAAAGTTCTATCTCTTTGATTCACACAATGACAAGGATAAGAAAGTGTAATTTGTGTGAATGATATGAGAAATATGGAATAGAAGGTTTAAGATATTTCTCAAGCTAAATAAATGATATGTGGTCGTTCTCTCTTGTTTTGAGACATTAGGAAGGTCTTTATATAGGCCACAAATAAAAACTAGCCATTTCTAGCCGTTGGGGGTCGATTTGACAATTTTACCATTGTACCGGTCGACCGCTTCAACTAGCCGTTGCTCAACGGTCATAAAATTTGAATGCTGTCAAATTTTGTCTCATCATCCGCTTCATGTATAGGTCGACCGCTACAAATCATTTTCATAGACCGCTACAATTAAAAAGCCCCTTTTTGACATTTTTGAAATCCACTTCAAAAACCAACTTCCCAAAAGTATAACCAAGGCTTGAGAGTTTATATAGGGATGATTTGAAAACATTTAAAGTGCATTTTGGTTGTCAAACATGTGATAAGAAGATTATGCACGGTTTTAAAAATATGCAAGTGTGTGATTCAAATCCTTGTCAAAAGTGAAACTAAGAGTTACAAGATTGGTCTTGAATCTTCACTTTTGAGCTCTTGCATCTTCTTGATCTTCAATCTTCTTGTCTTTGGCTCTTTGATAAAAATGTCTTTGTCTTTGAAGATGTCCATTTTGTAAACTTAATCCATTTATTGAAATCATCAAAATATCGATTGTGAACAAAAGCCAACACAATTGATTTAATTTACTTCGCTCAATTTCACAATTTAATTTGGCTCAAATTTTTAACTTAATTTATTTATTTTGAATACATGAAAAAATATATAGTTAAGCATACTTTTATATTAAACATCTGTTATAACTAATCACCCATTTAATTGTAATTACAATATAATTACACTAACCGTTACAATCTAATTACACTAACCGTTCCGTTAACATAACACTCATAATAAATTTAAACTAATGAAAAAACATAATTAATATAGAATATCAAACATAATCCAAATACCAAACGAAAAACACAACATAATGTCTAGTACAAGCCGGATATGATCATTCTAAGGATAAGTAAATAATAGCGATAAAAGATAAACAGGAGACTACTCCGAATCATGATTGTCCAAGGGTGTCACGAACATGCGCCAAATGCTCCTCCATGTTATCCACCCGTCTGATGAGTGTCTGGAGCTGTATCGGAACGGTATGGACAAACTGGGACAACTGAGACAATTGTTCTCTCACAAAGAACAGTTCCCATTGCATAATATTCAGCTCCTCCGTCACAGCCCTATCCATTACAACAAATTTTTTCTCCAGTCCGGTCAAGCGGCATTAGAGGTTCATGCACAATAAATGCGTCGGCTCCACTATTGCCGAATACTACCTTCAGCTCCACTAAAAAAGTGTCAGCCCAAGGAGGTCGCACTGTATGTCCCCTGAATTGGTGATACTATTCTAGGAGCGATCCATGGTCAACCTAGTACAAACCGTCCGAACATGCAAAAACTGTTTGGACATTTTCATAGCCGTCCGAATGGTTGTAAATATGTCCGGACAACCACAGACAAGCGTCCGAACGGTAATTCAATAAACACAAGCCAAACAACAAAGATAAACCCAAAGAATGCAAAAAAATTCAAAAGTATTAAATTGAAATGCATGAAATTGAAAACAAAACTCACGAAGAAGGTCTTGCCTGAAGTTGTTTGAGAGATCTCGAAATAAATCTCGAACGGGTAATGAAAACATTTAAGAGAAAAGTTTGAGAGAAAAGAGTGAAAGTGTGATTTTGGCTGTTTAATGAGATAAGAGTGCGTCGCACGGTTTTCAAATGTGTTCGGACATTCCCAACGGTTAGATTCACACGTGGCCCAATCAAATTCAACGTCATTAAATATGCCGTTCGAAAAGCTTCTAGAACTAAGGTCGTCCGGAGGGTTTGTCTCAGTCTGGACGCTTTCGACATCATGTGTCTGAAGTTTTACAAAGTGGAACACACGATTCGTGGAAGAAGCATGCAAACCTGTGCAGACATGTTTTTTAAGCGTCCGAATGGACTTTTTTCTTCTTTGGAACGCTCATGTGGACGTCCGGATGGTATTGAGTGTTCATGAAGATTTTTAATTTGTCATTATATGCTGACAATTGTTATTCGTTAGGTAATGTACGTTTAGACGGTGTAGGATAAGGGTGCAGACGGTATTATAAAAATTGTGACGATTCTAATCATCACTCAGTTACGACGATGTTGGAATTGGTCACCCAACAAAGGGTCCGAACGGTTTGATTGTGGGTCCATATGGTATTTTGTATTTTGTGACTATTTTTATCATCACTCATTCACGATGTGGTGCATGTTGTCACACTAGAAATACGTCCATAGTTTTAGGATTGTTCGGATGATTTTGTCGTTCCTGGATGGTTTTGGGTGACGAAATTGAATATTTTGTCATGGAAAGGCCACTTTAGGTGACAAAATTTGGTTTGACACCCTAAAATTTTGTCACCTAAGATCTAATTTCTTGTAGTGATAGTAACTTCATGTATCCTACAATATATAATGCGTTTGAATGACGTTTTCCATTTATTTATTTGAAGTTGGTAAAGTATGATGTGGATACGCTTTGCGGCCTCTTTCTGCATGCTATTTAATTTGCTGAGGCATAGGCACTTAAGAAGACATAAAAGAGAAGCGCCGTATAGGCATATAGTTGGTTTAACAGACATTATAGGACTTTGTTTTAACTCAACGCAATCGATAACATTTAGTTGCTTGAGTCAACAACGTAGGTGATGATAACCTCTCTACTGTACCATAAGATCATTAATCATATAGGGAGCAGTGAAGAGGGAGGGAGGGGTCACCTCACAAATATAGTGTTATATATGTTGTTAGACGTTGATTGAGGATATGGAGCTCGGCGTTACTCTAGAGACCGAGGCTCCACCGAAGCTGTCGTGTTAGGCTACTTTTTTTTTTTGGCTAGATAATCAAACGAAGGGACACACCAAAGACTAAAAATGCATATCACAACATCGGATATGCTCGGGAGACAAGAACTACCAAAGAAATCGAAAGAACCAGAAATCGGACAATTGTGACGTTCGATCGGTCCACGGGCTGATCGATCGCCCAAATTACCGATGGATAGCATTTATATACAATTGTTGTAGCATACATAAAGGTCATTGGATGTGTTCACCTAGAGAATTAGATTGATAGGGGCTACAAAAGGGCATGACATAGACCGAACAGAGTTCAAGAAAGCTCGGTGGTATGTGCTGAACAATTGCAAAGGCATCAGCAACTACTTAGAGTAAGTAAAATAAAATTTCAAGTTCTACTGTAATACATAGTCGCTGATTAACTTTATTGTTACAGTGAATTCATGGATGACCTTTGCACGCAAAGAGTCAGTGACATTTCTCGTATGCATGAGGAACAATTTCCGGATTGGTTCTTAGGGCGAGTAAGTATTATTGAGAAATAAATCTAATTAATATCGTGTCTCTGTTTTTAATGACCTTCTAATATATTGTTGTAGGTTCAAACATTACATTCTCAAAATCCATATACATCGGTCGATGAATTATATTCATTGGCGTGTGGGCCTGATGCACGGTGATACATTATTCTGCATGTGTTGTGAACGGATGTAGATATCATAGAGTACAACGGGAAGAACGACGGAGAACTCAGAACATTGGTATTGTAGTACCGGGATCACATGAGGGAAATCCAATAGAATTTTACGGGAGACTTGTAGACATTTATGCCATGCAATACTTGCGGGGAAATACAATATGTTTGTTTAAGTGTAATTGGTGGGACGTCTGGGATAACCGTGGAATTCGTATCGATGAGAAATTTAAGAGCATAAATACTTCCCAATTGTGTTTTAGAAGATCCATTTGTTTTGGAAAATCAAGTAAGTCAAATATTTTATCTAGTAGATAATATGTATAGACCTACTTGGTGAGTCGTGTAGAAGTTGTCTTGTAGAAATGCATATGACATTCCCGACCCGGATCCGGACGGTGAAGTTGTTGTAAATGTTGAATCGAGAGCAGCCATCACGAATGAAGCGTATCAGGAGGATGATGCAATTGACTTGTTTATAGACTTCTGACAGTTGAACCTTAATCCGCTACGGAGGAATGAAGTTGTGCCAAACGTTATCCAAGCTTTTGATGCAATTGATCGGTGGAAGAAAATGCGTGTAGATAGTAATGATGTTTCGGAGGGGGATGAAGCGAAAATTGAAGAAAATAGTGAGAAAAGTGGGGACGAAGATTCGTTTGAAAGTGATAGCGATTCTACTGAGGATGAGGTATCGGGCGATAACGTGCAAAAATCGGATTCTGATTAATAATTTCTTTTAAGTATATTTTCTTTGTAATGTTGATTTTGCTGAAGTGTTTTTACTGTTATTGTCTTTTTTACCATATCTTTATCGTTTGTTTTGTTATGTCATAGATTACTTATGCACAGTTGCATGGCTCATTTACTCTGCTCGCTGTGAGTCCGATCCCGAGTCTTAGTCTGAGCGCTCCATCTCCGAGACCGCATGCCTCCATGAGTCAAGGCACGCCGGCTTGTCCTAGTAGTTGTGCATGTAAGAAATTATTTTAAGTTATATTTTATTGTTTTTAAGTTAAACGATCGACTAACTTTGCTAATTTTGTCAAATTTCTTCTTTAGTCAAATTTGTACTCTACTGACCTCGTTTGCTGAGATGCCTCCTCCCATGGCTGAGGGGGGAGGGTCTGGTCGCTAGCTAGGGCGGGATACCCCACCATCACCCTTTCTTCGACCCATCTCTAGTGTGTGTTTTATTTTTATTTTTGTTGTAGTTTATGGAATTTTTAAGTTTTTATTTTTTTAGGAATAAATATACTGTGCACCCTACAACTATGAGGGTCTTGACACATTGAATCCCCATCTATTATTTTTGTCACAATATTGTACACGCCAATTATTGATTTCAAATACTTTGTATCCTACATTAAAATTTTCCATTAATTTGAACAAAAGATATTTTTTTTTAACACTCGAAATGACAATTTTCCCTATATATTTTGACAATGACTATTTTATGAGGGTAAAATCATAATTTTGGAGGCCAAAAACTTAATTTCCATCAAAATTGATGTAAAATTTTAATAGAGGGTGTAAAATGTCTAAAATTAATAGTTTCTAGGTACAAAGTGTTAAGACCCTTATAGTTGGACAACAAAAAATTTATTTGTCCATATTTTTTAACTTATTGTCAAGACCCCAAGAATGTCTCAAAATTTAAAGTTAAGTATACAATGTGCCAGATCCCCAAATTTCAAGAGTGAGAAGTCATGTATTTATCCATTTTATTATTTTGTGACAAAAATAAAGATATGGTATAAATGTGACACATGCCATATATCTGTTACATATAGTTTGTGACGTATGAGCTGTTAGCCAACGAGAAGTTTTCCAATTCAAATTTACCAATGGAGTGAGGGAAGGATGTAAATGAAATTTTTGAAGGCCTTCCTATTTTAGAGTCCTTAGGCGAGAAAGGATTTTGTGCAAAGTCAAATTGTTCAAAGTCAATGCTAAGCGACACTGTGATTTAAAGATATAAATCTAACGTTTCAAAGCTGACCACGTCATCTAATGAGGTGGGGAGACAAAATGATGTGATCCAATCTTAGTTTGGCTCATTAAATAACATGACCAACTTTGGAACGTTGGATTTATATCTTTAAATCGCAGTCATCATTTTACATGATTTTGTACAATTTATCTTTGTACAAAATTCATTCTTAGCTTAGGCAGCCGCCTAGGCTCTCTATAGCTAGAGCGGCTGTGCCAGATTAACTGATCAAGATTCCAGCTATATTATTCAGAATTGAGGCCTATGTGGCATGAAATAGACTAATCGTGAGTTGAAAGTTCCGTTAGTATACATGAAGGTTTCTGAAGCTAGCCAGCCCCTTCTGACTTCAGATGAAGAAGAAGAAGCCATGTCGACGAATAAAGAGCTTATGCTTTCAAACTCAATTCCAAGACGGAATCGTTCGTCGATCATTGTAAGGACCTTTATGCTTTAAATGTTACTTATCAAATAATATGTCGATAGATATATATTGAGAGACCCTGCGAAAGTTGACCCGTCCAAGGGAATGGATTCTTGCCTTTTCCTCTTAGATGAATCATAGAATGATTGATAAGTACTGTAGTACTCATAATTTCCTAAATTTGTATGCGGTGAGTGCATATATCTGCCCGTTGGTGCGTACAAAAGGGCCATTGCCCCGATGCAACTGGGAGCCCACATCTGCCCCAGCACTCTACAGAAACCTGGAGGAGGACTAAATATTTAAAAACACATGCGTTACAATCTCTTTAGAACTCAAGACATATTTGTCAAGACATAAACTGAAACAACAATCTTTTATGCCTTTATCAAACACCAAACATATAAATAGAAATACTATATATATATATATATATATGCTTTCAATCACTTATAAATCACAAGATTATCTAACTTCTATCTTACCTCATCAGCATACACTACAAAAAAAATAGATCTATAGCGGCGGTCGCTAAAAACGCCACTAACAGTGTTACCTTTAGCGGCGGTCAGACCCCTTTTAGCGGCGTTTTTTACAAAACGCCGCTAAATGCCAAATTTTTAGCAACGTTTTTTTTCAAAAACACTGCTATAGGTATAAGTGCAAAAAAAATAAAATATTTATTAATTATAAGTTATTTAATGTAAATTATTATTTTATATATTATTATATATCTTTTAATATATAATTTTTATTTTGTCGTGTATTTGAAAATTTTTAAATATAATGAGCATATATATTTTGAATAATTAGTAATATAATACTATTTAACTAGGACATATTATTAATTTCAAACAAAAAGATATTTTGAGATTAGCTTATGCAATTAAAGTACATAGCTTAATATATGGTCTTAGAGGCTATGATTTAGTCATTAGGTATATATATAAGTACATACATATAAATTACTTAGATTAATTAGCAAATATCATGTGTATGATAAACACATATAACAAATCATGCAATGTTATAAATATTATATATTATTACTACCAACTTATTTTAATTAAGATTATTATTACTAGTACCAATGCATGCTACAATGTGTATTACAACTACAAATAAAGTAGTAATTAAAATAAATATATACTATTATTTTTGAACTAACAAAGTATAGGATGGCTAAAAAGTCTCACTTGATATGTTTATATGTAGTAATAACAAAATAAATTTTATATTATGATATAAATATTTGTTGACAACTATGAGAAGAAGAAAAAATAAAAAGACAATTATTTGTATATCAAACGAGATGGGAACTTAGAAAAAAAAAAAAAAAAACAAGATGGAAAAATTTTATTTAGCGCCAAACGTTTTCGCTGGTGTAGTTCGTCTGGTTTTCCATTTCCCTCTGTCAAATTCTTCTCCTCGCCAGCTGCTCACTTCTCTCTTCTCTTCTCCCCTTTTTCTTTCTCTCTCTCATTCCTCTTTCTTTCGATTCTCTCTCTCTATCTCTCTCTTTCCTTTTTTCGATTGAAGAGAAGTCTTTGCTGCAAAAAGAATAGGCGGTGAGATTTAGTCCATGTTTGCCCATTTCTAAGAGATATTGAATTGTTCTGTTTGCCCCTGCTTTGGAAAAGTTAATTTGTGCTAATTTTTTTGTCACGTTGATGTTGAGTTTTCATGGGAAAGCATCTTTTTAATGTGGAAAATAATAGTATTGGATCGATTTAAAAGAAATCAGCGCCCTCCTCTGCCTCCCGTCCTTCTGCCCTAGCTCACCGCTTTCATATAGGACTGCGTCAGAGACAGCTGACTGAAGGGCCAGGGGCATCTCATGGAGTATTCTCATGCGCGTGATTTTCTGTTTTGTGAGTTCTGTGGGACCATGCTATCTTTGAAATCAACCAAGTATGCCGAATGTCCTTTGTGCAAGTTTAAGCATAGTGCAAAAGGTATAGCTGCTATATAAAATTGCGTGCTTATTGTGGTCGTTAGATGTTTTGCTTGGTTAATCATTTTATTATGTACACAACTTCATGTTAAAACTAGTACCTAAAAAAGTATATATGGGATCTTCCCTCTATACTTCCTTTGTGGCATTCTTGTTCCTGCATTGGTGCCATACTTTTCGATGCCTTAATGCTTGGCATCAGTAGTCTATCTTCTTTGATAGCATTGGTTTTATCATTTATGTACTATGGGCCCATAAAATATTTCTCAATTTCCTGCTACTTTTTATTTGGTTTTGGACGTTGCTAATTGGTTGCCATGGTCTTCAGTGATTTTTGAAAGAGAGATATCTTACGTAGTCACAGCTGAGGTAGGACTTAAACTGATCTTCAATTGCATTTCTTTTGTTGACAAGCAATTAGTACTTGCTGCTGAAAACTTTTGAACATGGCCAGAAGTAGAAGTCATTCTGTTTACATCTTTGCCTTTAGTGACTAAATCTTGTTTGAAAATTTGTACTTGCTGCTGAAAACTTTTGAGTTTTGAGGCTCCAATATTGGCTTTTTGCTGTAGAATTTGTTATTTCCGCTTGTAGATGATGAGGCTTTGTTGGGCCTGAATTTCTTCTTTTTCTGGCTAGAATATAGAAGATGTATTTGATTTTACTTTATAGGAGATGTATTGGGTTTTTGAGCAAACAAAGTGTTAAAAGAAACTCAAATTTGATCTTTGGGAAGGATTTGTGGTATTTTGGTGCTTTAAAATTTATTGGCCGAGGGTGATTTTCTATGGTTGTTGTCTGAAATTTTTTCCCAACATGATCTGGTGGTTTTCTTCTTTAAATTAACATTCTTTTTGCTTCATTATCGCTGAGGCTTTTTCAATCAAGGAACAGTACAGGCAAGGTTATTAAGTAATGGGAAGGGTTGGAATATAATTTGATCTTGAGTAGTACATGAATGGATGGCTGTGTGTAGGCTCAGGTAGGAATGTTTTGTGGACAAGATCTTGGGAATCTGACAAGCTTTGCACCTTTAAGAGCACCCTCAGACCATACCATTAGTTCTTCTCTATATGAAAAGGAAGTGGCTCGAAATGGTTCTCCCCCAAGGCGAGATGATGACAAAGATGGGCATTACATGTTTGAGCTTGGAGAAAATTTAACTTCTCGTTGTAATTTCACTTGACCATCATTAGAAACTTTTATTTTTAATATCTATTTTATTTAGGCAATTAAAAATGCAGCAATTCCCATTATAATTTCCTTTTCTCTATTGAAGAATAGAATAGGGTGGCTGATTGTATGGATTTCCTGTTTCCATAAATTCAGTTACTTACAACTTTCCTCTGAATTATTCTAGCCAAGTGTCAATCTTCAAGCATTCCAAAGATTGAAAATGAGGACAACTCCCAACTTCAGACTGAAGAGCAAACAACTGAACAGATTCTACAACGTGAAAAATCTGCTGCTGGCATTTTGTGTCAATTGAAGACACGGCATGGTGCTCAAGCTTCCAGTCTTCCATTGACCAAGGATGTGCTGGGTATTGTTGCTACACTTGGACAACTAGAGGATGATAATCTTAGCAGGTTTGTTTAACTTTGCACTTGATTTGTTTTGCATCTTTCTTTGTTTCTAGTATTCCTCATTAGTCACGATCTCATCATTGCCTGCATTTGATCATAATATGGATTTGCAAAAGTAGATGACAACCTTTTATTAGCTTCGTCAGTGAAGCTTGGGGCTCTGTGAGTAGTTTATACAAGTATAGACCGAATTTATGTGCTATAAAATACTGCAACAAAGACTTACTGATTATGAGGGTCAAATGAACAAGCTGACCTGTTTGCATTCCTGGTTAGGAATGGGGGTATCTTACTTGAGAGACATTGTCATAATTGACATAAGCAGTCATACGCATTATGCTTGACATAATTTTCCTTTCAACTTATTTGGCATGCAGGCTATTTGCAGAGTACTTAGGAGTGGAGACTATGCTGGCAATTGTCTGTAAGACTTATGAAGGTGTTAAAGCTCTAGAAACATATGACAAGGAAGGCTGCGTAAAGAAAAGTTCTGGTCTTCATGGACTTGGTGCTTCCATTGGGAGGACTTTGTAGCAGCATTTTGGGAAACATTGCTAAAAAAATTTAAAAAAAAAAAAAAAACGCTGGGTCTATAGCAGTGTTTTCTAAAATGCTGCTAAAGATCTATAGCAGCGTTTTAGGGAAACGCTGCTAAACATATAAAAAAAGCGCTTTGGGTCTGTAGCGGCGGTCGCGACCGCTGCTAAGTGACCGCCGCTATAAACCCCGGTCTTCACCAGCGGTCTCAAAAACCGCCGCTATAACCTATTGCGATAGACCTATAGTGGCGGTCTCGACTGCTGTTAAAAAACAGCTGCTAAAGCTTTAGCAGCGATTTTTTGACCTTTAGCAGCTGATCCAATGCAATCGAATCTATTTGTATTCATCCAGGACCACCACCGTCACGATCTTGGCTGTACACGCCATGGCATGATCATATGAAGATCTTGTTGAATTGGGGATTTTGTGAGGCAAAGTCCTACATCTCATAGCTGCCATGGGCCTTCTGGAAGGCTATGCCACCTTCTTTGACACATTGGCTAAGGTAGTGCCAAGGTACCATTTGCCACGGACGGTTCTTCATTAGCACCATTAGAACTAGGTTAAGCTCAACATCGTGCAAAAGCCATCTTGACGTGGGGTAGATCCGAAAAGTGTTATCGCCGCCTTCGGACGGATGGTGTTTGGTGAAAGATCGTCTTGCGAACTAACGACCTCATGATACGTGCGAGGTAGAGGATATAAGAAGGAGAATCAAATATAGCAGATCTGCAAATTGATTAGACCGTAAGAATGGATAGTATCTGCAATATGAAGCTCAACGGCATATTTTAATGCTATAGAATTATCTGCAAAGCCAAACATTTGTTGCCAAATTTTGTCTTGGCCTTTTTAGCAATGCCGTAACTTCTTTTGGTTCCATTTTCTTATGTCGGTGCTCACGCGCGCACACAAATCAAATCATGTATATAGTAGCTCCATGTATCCTATGTACTATTAGCGTTTGAACAACTTTTTCCTTTTTTTTTTAATTTAGCATATGAATCATGAGCAATCTTCTTTCTATTCTTTTAATACAATAACAACACGGCCCCAGTCTTTCTATTCTTGTAATACAATATTAACAACAAACGTTTATAAGTAGGGGCCGGCAATATTTCCCTCAATCCTCTTTTAGTGTCGCGTCAAAATAGTCAGTGATTCTGGATCTAATAACACTTGGCACTTGCGTGCAATATAATTTATATCTTGGCTTCAAAGATTACTGTTGTTAGACTAATCATCTAATAATGAAGCTAAGATATTATGGAAATCCCATCCAATCATCGTCTCTATTTCTCAATTCTTAGCTCAATACCCCTTTAAACTCTGAGGTGATGGACAGTGTTCGGAGAAGATATTCTCACGAACTACCGATCGCATGATACGTGCGAGGTAGAGGATATCAGGCGAAGTAGAATCAATACGAGAGACTAGTATCTGGTGCAAAATGATTGGACGATAATAAGAATCAGATTATTTAGGGAGGACCACATATCCAAAATTTAACAGCTTGTTGATGAAAGAAAATGCATGCAAACATGAAATTGAGAATCAACCAAAACAAGAACTATCGGGGATCACAAATAAGATTATGAGATTCGGAAAAAAGAATTGAAATGAGCAAGTGTTGAGATGATTAAAAATCAGCACAAAAATCATAAAACTAAAAGAAAAAAAATTCTCAAAAGCATGAAAAATCAATACAAGCTCATTGCATGATAGTGGAAATAATATTAATTGATTTTATGCCAGATGTCTTTGAACAATTTTAACATCAACAATAAAAAATGTGAACTACATACGTATGTGAAGGACCGAAACACAATTAAAGAGGCTTAAGACCTTAATTTTGTGAGTGAGGTCAAGGTTAGCCAACTGAAATTACGAGTGAAACGAGACACGTATCGCACCAGATGAAAGTCAAACGCAATGCCACTGAGACCCGAGAATACAAATTTGTTGCTTGTTTTTCCTCCTCTAAGTATTTTTCATCTTTTGCTTTTTCTTTTTTTCTTGTTCTTTTTCTTTTCTTTTTACAGAATTGTAACATCTTTTGAAGTGGAGATAAACGTGATAAATAATAGTGCTTTTATTAGTGTTGTTAATTTAGAAAATACATGAAAATGAATATTTGTCATGAACCAAATTAAATGGAACATGACGAATCCTTGAAGCGATTATTGAACTAAACATAACAGGATCACATTGCCCAAACAAACTGAAACAAAGAAGAAAAAAAAAATAGGGAGAAAAGGCAACTGACAATTATTGGAAGATTCAAATCCATATTAACTAAGCCACGTTATCATCGTGTGCTATATCGTTGTCTGTATTATATATATATATCATCCAAGGTCACATTGGATAGGCCTCAATAATGAACGGTATAGCTGGAATTTTGGTGATTTTGTAACAAGGGAAGCCTCCTTTCTTCAATAATTCCTTCCATTCAAGCTCAGTCCGCTCCTTTCCGCCCGAGCTGTGCGCCATCATCATTAAGTCGAACACCATGCGTGTCTCATCGAACAAGTCATGACTATCTTTCTCAAGAACAATATCAACAATAATAAGCTTTCCCCCTTTTTCCGGAATTGCTTTTTGACAATTCCGCAAAATCTTGATGCAATCTTCGTCGTCCCAATCATGTAGTACAAACTGCATCCTCATTATGAATGATAGTTAAGTTATTCTCATTGTACCCATATGGAGAGGGAAAAATAAATTAAAAAAAAAAAGCAAAAGAAGTGTGCTATAAACGTTGTGAACCACTAGACATATATGTATATATATATTATACCTTCATGAAAATTGCATCAGCACATGGAATGGCCTCAAACATGTTACCTCCCACATGGGAGACCCCCTCGTGCAAGGGTGCCGTGGCTATAACGTGGGGTAGATCAAAGTTGATGCCTCTAATTGTGGATGTGATTTAACAATCTCAGCTATCATCCCACCAGTACCACCTCCTACATCCACCAATGATCCAACGCAATCGAATCCAGCTTTGTATTCTGCTAGGATTGCCATCGTTACGATCTTCGTGTACACGCCATGGAATCATTTACGAGCTTGTTGAATTCAGGATTTTGTGATGCAAATTCCCAAACATCACAGGCATGTGCCTTCTTGAAGGCTATGCCACCTTCTTTGACACATTGGCTAAGGTAGTGCCAAGGTGCCACTACCCACGGATGGTTCTGCATTAGCACCATTGGAGCTAGGCTAAGCTCAACATCGTGCAAAAGCCATCTTGACGCGTGGGTCAATCGTAGATTGTTTCCCCGCCGTCGGTTGGGCAATGTTCGCTGAAGATCTTCTTGCGACCTAGCGATCTCATGATACGTGAGAGGTAGAGGATATCAGGAGAAGGAGAATCAATACCCGAAGCTATTTGGTACAAAGTGATTGGACCATCATGAGAATGGATAATATCTGCAAAACGAGCTCCACGGCGCATTTTAACGCCATAGAATCTGCAAAGCCAAACATTTGTTGCAAAATTTGGGCATAGCCTTCTAGCAATGACGCAAATTCTTTTGATTCCATTTTCTTCTGTCTTCACACACACACAAATGAAAGTAGCTTTGTGACTGAGTGTATTCCGATAGTTCAAACCCGTCCCTTTATACTACTAGCGTATACATCTGTTGGTGGGGTCTCGCCATGTGGAATGAAAGAATAAACAAAATGTCAGCTAAGTTGAAATAGAGATTATGCAGATGACAAGGGGGGGGGGGTCCTCTTTCCCAATGTAAGATGGCAGCCCATTTGGAGTTCAGCACTGTGATTGGCAGAGGGTTCTTGTTTAAAAAAAAAAAAAAAACTTTGTTGTGTTTTTTTTATTGGTTTTCATGTTGAAAACGTGGCTTGAATTAAATGGAAAGCTACAACAAGTCTTCCTCGTTTCACATGCTTAGAATTGGTATAATGCCTCCTTTGGTCGAATTTGTTCACTGTTGCATAGTAGTCTGATATTGAAAATTTCTCCTCTGGTCAAATCTGTACTCTACTAGCCTCGTTTGTTGAGATGCCGCGATCCGATGGCTGAAGGGGAGGGTCTGGCGCCTAGGGAGGAATACCCAACCTTCACCTTCTTTCAGAACCCATCTCTAGTGATTTTTTTTTTTTTTTTATAATTTTATTTTTTTATTTTTTAGGATAAATATTTGCATCCTATAACTATAAGAGTCTTACACTTAGCACACCATGTATTATTTCTGTCACGTTATATTCAACAACTATTTATTTCAGACATTATACACCATAATGTAAAAATTTTCATTAATTTGAATCAAAAACAATTTTTAGCACGCGAAATGATAATCTTGTCTCATATTTATTTTTAACAATGACCATTTAATGGGAGTAAAATTGTAATTTAGAAGCTAAAAAAATTAATTTGCATCAAAATTGATAGAAAATTTTAATTAATGGTGCAAAATATTTGAAATCAGTAGTTCGTAGCTACAAAGTGTCAAGACCCCAATATTTGGAGGGTGAAAAATTTATGTATCCCTATTTTTTAACTTATTGTCAATACCCTGAAAAAAGTCTAAAAATTTAAAGTTAAGTGCAAAATGTGTTGGATTCCAAAATTTCAAGAGTTAAAAGTGTATTTATCCATTTTATTATTTTTTGATAAAAATAATAATATAGTATTTATGTGACACATGCTATATATCACTACAAAAAAATAAAGCTTTAGCAGGGGTCGCTGACCGCTACTATAGACCAAAAAAACGCTACTATAGATTTTAACAGTGTTTTTCTAACAGCGATTGCGACCATCGCTATATGTTCGTCGGGATAAATTTTAGCAAAGATTTTTGCTACCGCTAGTGAAAATCTCAACCTATAGAGGTGGTCACTTAGTAGCGGTCATGATCGCCGCTAAAGACCCAAAGAACTTTTTAAATTTTTTTAACAACGTTTTAGAAAACGTTGGTACAAGTCTTTAAAATCGTTGCTTTAGCTCAATTACATGTACCAGCATTTTTTTTTTTTTTTTACCCAAAAGAAAAACGTTGCAACAATTATAAAAACATTTGCATTTTTAATTTGTAATACAAATTTATTTTAATAACCATAATTCATTGATGTAAAAACCTACGAACAAAGATAATAAAGCAAAATATAATTCATCATTGATTAAATAACAAATCTTATAAGTTTTACAACACAAGAGTCTATACAAGTTTCTAACATAAAATAAAAATAACTTTAATCCTAGCATTAGCAAAAGCAGCTTAAGTACACCATCAGCACCAACACTATCTTCACTAAGTGGTAACTCTGCCATTGAAAAGGAGAAATAGGATAAGAAAAAATGAACAATATGCCAACAGCTTGAAAAGATGTAACAGAGAGAGATATAGAATACATAGAGGCATTTTAGAGGCACTCCAAAATTGATACGTATATCCTTTTCCATTGTTTGAAAAAATTGTGTAACCTTGCGCAGCCGGTATAACCTGATCCATAGAAGATACCTCACTTCCTCTCTTTTCCCACAAGCCTGTTTAGAACAGAGTTCTCAAAATGTTGGACAGAAAGAGAAACAGCTTGAAAAATATACAATTGAGTACTTCTACAATTTAAAGATCTCTTAAAAATATGTTGTACCTAGTCCTATGTTAGAAATTTTGTCAAAAGGATTGCAACAACATGTGTCTCTAAGAAGTGTTCATGTGGGAATGAGAAAAACGTCAATGCAAACAAAAACAAGGTTCGTAGAAAACAACTACAAAATTTATTTAGGATCAATTGCAGAATCATGATCATAATTACTTGAGAAACTAATTTTTGTTGGATCTCCGCCTTTCTCCTCAAAGATCACCAGAATGTTTCCAGATGGTTTGAACTAAGAGCGGGGAACATGGTACCTGCTCCATACAGAAAGTTCGAAATTCTCCCGACAACTTGGCTTTCTTTTCCCTTCTTCTCACAGTTTACTTCCAATATGGAGAATGCTAACCACCATCAACATCTCTGAAGACTACACAAAATCTCTGAGTTTCATGAAGATGGCGATCTACTAACTTTTCATATCAGTATCAGTGAATTGATGAAACAAAGAGTATGCTCTGAAGATGCATAGTGCACTTTTTCCCCATTAAAAACTCTTGCAACCTATCGTTAATAGTGATCTGATTATGATTTTCTTGATTTAGGTAATTGATTTACAAATATAAAGTTCGAGTTCAATCAGAATATAGGTAATTGAGGGATGATGCTGATTGTAGTTTGGCAGCAACTTAAAGGATAGAATACACGGATTGGTAAACTGTTGTAACTTCCTATTTCATGCGCTCACAAATAATAAAAAAAATTACTTACCATCTTTGGGTAGGTTCTCCACATCCAGTGAAGCACTTGTCCGGCATAAATTTGCCCCTGTAATCACACTCGTGAACACACTTTTCATGTACAGGGCTTCTCCGAGGCCAGTATCTCCCAATTTCTTCTCCATTCAACCAAGCCAGACCTTTCCCCATGTGTATCATATCCAGCCCAATAGGTTCATCCCCTAGTGGAGGGTCCACAACAGCCTGCAAAGACGAATATTTTCACCTGATCATGAGTTGTATATTATATAGTAGCATCCCAATGAACGACAGCTCGGTACTTCCACACAAGCTGTTTTTCCAAGTGCTTACCTTGTCCCCAATAAAATGCTCCTGCGTTCTGATGAAAAGCAAAATAAGGTGTTTCTAGCACCAAAAAGAACCAAGCATACAGAGTTGCAAACAAATGCCATGTAACATTCCATAATTTAATGACAAAGTAACTATATTGTTATTGACACATAATCAATGGCTCTAGATATGTTTTCTAATTTATATCAAATTTAACTTCTGAAGGGAATAAATGTTGTTTCGAAACAATCAAAGATCATTGGACGTGGAAATAATGCCTGATGCCCAAATAATTGTGAAGAAAAATATTGTACTACAGTGTTTAGAGATACAAGCATACATGGAAAAAGGCATACCTTGTAGGTGATATCCTAAGGTATACAACCGAGAAGGTCAATGATAAAATCAGATTTCAAGTACCTGCAGATGAGAATTTAGAAAGTAAACAAAACAAAAACGAAGACAAATCAGAAGTTAACGGAAGAAAACTATATAGCAAATCTAGACTATATATTTTCATCCCTAAAATCTTACAAATTCGTACTATTCTTGTGCCAGACGTACTGCAAGGACTTGGACAAACTTTCCAATCTTTCCAGAATAAATGAAACAACTCTACAGCTAATTTGTTCAGAAGCTTTCGCCTTACGCTAATCAATTGTGCAATAAATTGCTCAAATTGATAATTTATTATAAGCATTTACTTTCACGATCCTCCAAGGAAATGAACGAAAAACACAGAGAGAACAGCATCCTCAGCCATTTGAACAGCCTCACTTTTAGACAACACACCGACCTACAAAACACAAGTAATTCCCAACTATCCTGTGAGCCCATTAATCAAGAACCAGCTCAATCAAGAGCTACCATTCCACTAAAAGCTTAGATTTTTTTAAATTTCTCCCCTTTCCAGTATTTTCAAAGCGACCAAACGGGCATCAGAAAAATAAAACAAAAAAGCCACTCACCATGAGCGTTGAAGAGCTGTACTCCGACGAGCTTTGATTCGAGAAGGTACGGCCCCGTTCTGGTGTTCCGATCAACGAGGGGCATACAAGGAAAGCTGCTGCCGGTGATCCCAGCCATCATGGCTTGTTGAGCGAGAGGGGAATAAAATAGGAAAATCGGAGATTATTGCAGGCACAATTGCTGCTTTCCCCCAGATCGTTTCTTGTTGAGTGATAGGTGAGAAACTAAAAGAGATTTCGAGGAGAGGGAGAGGGAGAGCGTTTGATGAAGAGGAAGAGGAGGGATTTCGATCGGAGAATAAAAGAGGAAGAGGGAGGGAGAGATTTCCGTGGGCGTGCGCGGGAAATGAAATGGAACTCTCCGTTTTGCAATTAAAATGAAACTCACCGTTTTTTTTTTTTTTTTTTTGTTTTTGTTTATTTTATTTTGATTTATATAATGTTCTTTTATTATGGTGAAGTAAAATTATAAAGCTACGTGAGCACGTGTCAAATTAGTGTCAGATAAGAAAATAATTAAATAAAATTGGTGTCAAATTTCAAAATTTAAAAAGTACATACGTATTGCTTATATGAATATGCATATACTTATAACTATCCAATTATTCTTATATTAAATAAATCTTACATGTGTATTAGACAAATATATAGATCATATGACAATTGTAAATTTTCAAACAATTATTCTATTATATTGACTATGCATTGTGTATAAAAATATATACACAGTATTTAAAAATCTTTATATTTAGTATTAAATACATAGCATATTATTTTTACACTTTTTTTTATAACTAGTGCAATAATCTTAATTAAAATAGGTTGGTAGTAATAATATATATACTTATAATTTAAAAGTATAATGCCTTTACATAACATTGCATGATTTGTTATATGTGTTTATCATATACATGATATGTGCTAATTAACCTAAGTACTTTATATGTATGTACCTATATACCTAATGACTAAATCATAGCCTCTAAGACCATATATTAAGTTATATACTTTAATTATATAGCGAATCTCACAATATATTTTTGTTTGAAATTAAATAATATGTCTTAATTAAATAGTATTATATTACTAATTATTCAAAATAAATATGCTCATTATAAGTATGATAATAGATGTTTTCTAAACTACTTAAATTTAGTCAATAAATATGCAATTACCATAAAACCATAGGTGTAATTTAAAATATATCATATAACAACTTCAATTTTTATAACACTCCCTCTAATTCCATATTTTATTAAGTAGGTCCTTTAAAATAAAAATTTTTCAAATACATGACAAAATAAAATTATATATTAAAAGGAATAAAATAATATATAAAATAATTATTAACATTAAATAACTTATAATTAATAAATAATTTTTTTTCCTTATACCTATAGCAGGTATGTGTCAACATTGCTAGATACACCTTTAGCAGCGTTTGTGTAAAAAAATGTTGCTCAAGGTGTAATCTATAGCGGCGGTCACTGTGACTACCGCTATAGATGCCAAAATTATACCAGCGTTTTTTTTACAAACGCGGCTAAAAACCTAATTTTTAGCAGCGTTTTGTAAGCGTTTTTTACAAAACCCTGCTAAAGGCTGACCACTGCTACAAAAGACCGCCGCTAAATACCTAATTTTTATTGGTATTTTTTTTAAAACGCTGCTAAAAGGGGTTTTTAGCAGCGGTCATTTTGGCATCTATAGCGGCCGTCACATTGACCGCCGCTATAGATTACATCTTTAGTAGCATTTTTTTACACAAACTTTGGTAAAGGTGTATCTATAGCAGTACTTGTTGACACAAACGCTGCTTTAGGTATATGGACAAAAAAAAAAATTTAATTAATTATAAGTTATTTAATGTTAATAATTATTTTATATATTATTATTCCTTTTAATACTAATTTTCTTTTGTCATGATTTGAAAAATTTTATTTTAAAGGACCTACTTAATAAAATATGAAATTAGAGGGAGTGTTATGAAAATTGAAATTGTTATATGATATATTTTAAATTACACCTATGGTTTTTATGGTAATTGCATATTTATTGACTAAATCTAAGTAGTTTAGAAAACATCTATTATCATACTTATAATGAGCATATATATTTTGAATAATTAGTAATATAATACTATTTAATTAGGACATATTATTTAATTTCAAACAAAAAGATATTGTGAGATTAGCTTATGCAATTAAAGTACATAACTTAATATATCTTAGAGGCTATGATTTAGTCATTAGTATATAGGTACATACATATAAAGTACTTAGGTTAATTAGCACATATCATGTATATGATAAACACATATAACAAATCATGCAATGTTATATAGAAGGCATTAGGTCTTTAGCGGCTAGAAAGACTGCCGCTAAAGACCTAAATTTTAGCGGCCTTTTTACAAAAAAAGCCACTAAAGGGGATCTTTAGCGGCCGTCACTAAGGTTTGTGGCGGCGTTTGGACAAACGTCGCTAAGACAACCTTTAGCAGCGTTTTTAGTGACCACCACTAAAGACCAGATTTTTTGTAGTGTGTATATATATATATATCTATTGTTTGTTAGGTAGTAGCCGTGAGCAAACTGGATGTTTTCTATTCAAAAAGTACCAATGGATTGAGGGAAGGATTGAAATGAAATAAGTGTACCACCCTTAAGATTAGTTTAGGACGAATATTAAGAACCAATTATTCAAATTAACCATTAAATATGAGTTATGAGCTGAAAGTTCTCTAAGTTCCAGGGCTGGCCTTAGTATAATTGGAGCCTTAGATGAGACCATGAGGCCTTTTATAATAAGATATTATATACTTAATAATAAAATTTAGTTAAAAAATCATTCTTTTAATTTTTATATATGCAACATTACTCATCGAAAATGTGTATTTAAGATTTATTTGTATTTCACTTTCAATTGTTAATTAATGTTTGTATTATTAATTTTTTAGTTTGATGATTTTATTAATTTTATTTTAAAATAACGGTTATAGTTAATAATATTTTATATTAAAAGAAAATAGAAACAATGAAATAACTGATTATTTTTGTGCTTTTGTGAGAGAAGATTTTGTTTGTTTTTGATCAATGGAGAAACCACAATGTCAATCCACAACTTAATTAATGGTGTGTTTATCTTTAGGTGTGCTATTTAATGGTTTTAAAAACGCTTTTTTTGTTAATATCAAAACTTTATTTTATTCCAAACTTGAATTTTTCATAGTAAAAATATTACAAATTTTTTTTTTATGTGGGTTTTCTAGGGTTGGCTGTCATGTATTTAAATAGCCCACGTAAGCCTTTTCCGTCAAACTATTAACGGGAGGGAGGATGGACTGAGGCATTGTCTCATTTCGCTGCACTCAAGTAACAGAGACTAATAATTTAAAAAATACATGAAAATCACACTATCCACATCAATACGACATGCAGTACTTTGTCATGCACCATAATAAAATGGAACATGACAGAAGCTATTATTGAACCTTGACAGCTATTATTGAACTACAGACAACTGATCTTAAGCACATAACATCTATATTCGAAAAAAAGGCAACTGCCAATTAGCTTTTGTTTAGTACGTATTCGAATCCATACTAAACTAAACCGTATTCTCCTTAGTTGCTAAATCGCTGGACCAAAGATCGAATTAGATAGGCCTCAATAATGGACGGTATAGTTGGAATCTTGATGATTTTGTAGCAACGGAAGCCCCCCTCCGTCAATAATTCTTTCCATTCAAGCTCAGTCCTCTCCTTTCCGCCAGCGGTGTGTGCCATCATCAATAAGTCGAACACCATACACGTCTTATCGAACAAGTCATGACTATCTTTCTCAAGAACAATATCAACAAAAATAAGCTTTCCCTTTTTTCCATGAATTGCTTTTCAGCAATTCCGCAAAATCTTGATGCAATCTTCATCGCCCCAATCGTGTAGTACTCACTGCATCCACATTATGAGGTTATTGTGAATTTACTACTTATTCCAAAAATAAGTTGATAGAAAGAGACAGATTTTATTATTTGAATTATATTCTTTAACACTCTTCCCAGGTGTGAGTCAGACTCTCATTTGATTAGGAGACTTAATATTTGCAATATTTAATTAAAATTGGAGTGAAGTACGCCAGAGTCAAGTCTCAAATACAGGACTTGCGCCCTGATATAATGTGGATCTACTCTTTATTCTAAACGTTTGAGCTAATAGGAAAAGATAGATTTTATTATTTGAATTATATATATTCTCCAACAACTACACTTTTTCATACTCATGGAGAGGAAAAAGGATGAAAAGAAGCAAAAAATGACTAACCTCATGGAAAACTAAAAAAAAAAATATACCTTCATGAAAATTGCATCAGCATCAGGAATGGCGCCGGCCTCGAACATGCCTCCTCCCACATGGGAGACCCTCTCACGTACTGGTGCTGCGGCTACAACATGTGGGAGATCAAAGTTGATGCCTCTGATATATGGATGCGATTTAACAATCTCAGCTATCATCCCACCAGTACCACCTGATCCTACATCAGGTACCAATGATCCAACGCAATCGAATCCATCTTTGTATTCGGCCAGGACCACCGCCATCATGATCTTGGCTGTACATGCCATGGCGTCATTGAAGATCTAGTTGAATTCAGGATTTTGTGAGGCAAAGTCCCACATCTCATAGCCATGGGCCTTCTTGAAGGCTATGCCACCATCTTTGACACATTGGCTAAGGTAGTGCCAAGGTGCCATTTGCCACGGATGGTTCTCCATTAGCACCATTGGAATTAGGCTAAGCTCAATATCGTGCAAAAGCCATCTTGACGTTGGGGTCGATCCGAAGAGTGTATCCACTACAAGAAATATAGCTTTAGGTGACAAAAATCTGGGTGTCAAACCAAATTTTATCACCTAAAGTGGCCTTTCCCTGACAAAATATTAATTTCATCATCCAAAATCATCCAGGAATGAAATAACCATCCAGACCGATCAAAAGCACGTTCGGACGTATTTCTGGAGTGACGACATACACGCGTCGCCAATGAGTGACGGTAAAAATAGTCACGAAATATAAAAACCGTCCGGACTCTCAACAACACCGTTCGGACTCTATGCTGGGTGATAAATTGCAAATCGTCGTAACTGAGTGACAATTAGAATCATCATAATTTTTCTAAACCCATCTGGACAATTTTTATAAAACCGTCCAAATGGAATTACATAACGAATAATTCAGCATATACAGTGAAAAATTTTAAATCGTCATGAACACTCAACACCATTCGGACTACACAAAATGTGTTCCAACGGGCAAAACATTCGTCCGGACTATTAAAAAAAGTCCACATAGGTATGACACTTCTTTTGCGAATTGTGTGGTTCCACGTTGCAAAACTTCAGACACGTTAACATTCGCACTGTCTGGACCCATAAATACAATCCGAACGGTTAAAGTTCTAGATCCATTTCGAATCAATCGACATATTTAATGACGATAAATTTGATTGGGCCATGTGTGAAAATGATGCAGAGAACCGTCCGAACTCATATGAAATATGTTCGGACGCTTTTAGGAGATGTTAAACCTACTAGACTTTGTGAAAATCACAAACTCCCTCTCCTCTCTCAAAATTTTCTCCTAAACGGTTTCACTCCCCGTTCGAGATCTCTCAAATAACTTCAGGTAAAACTTTTTTCATGAGTTTGCTTCTTAATTTCATGCATTTCAATTCAATTTTGTCTGTTATTTAGTTTGTTGGGTTGTTTTGGTTGATCAAATTATGCTGCTTTGGTTTGGTTCATCGAAACACCGTTTGGACGGTATTTTACAACGTCCGAACTCGATATCGGACGTCCGGACGATTATTAGACGTGCGGACGGCATACAATTTAAACGACGCAGTTTGATTTTCGTGCGAACGGTTTTTCCTAATGTTCGGACGGTTTTTGGTTGGTTGACCATGGAACACTCGGGAGAAGTATCACCAATGTCGGGAGGACAGACAGAGCGACCAGCTTGGGCGGACGCCTTTTTAGTGGAGTTGAAAGAGAGTATTCGGGCGATAGTGAGGCCGACGCATTCCTTGTACATGGAGCTCCAATGCTGTTTGACCGGTCTAGAGACCAAACTTGCTCTAACAAATAGGGCTCTGACGAAGAGTTGAATATTATGCATATGGAACTATTCTCTGTGAGACAACAATTATCTGACTTGTCCCAGTCTGTCCATACCGTTCCGATACAACTACAAACACTCGTTAGACGGGTGGATAATATGGAGGAGCATTTGGTGCATGTTCGTGATGCCCTCGGACAAGATCTGGATAGCCAACTCGTGATTTGGACTAGTTTCATGTTTATGCTTTATCACTATTATTTATTTACCGATTGAAAGACCGTCTTCAGCTTGTACTAAACATTATGATCGTGTTTTTCGTTCTGTATTAGGATTATTTTTGATATTTTATATTAGTTTATGTTCTTTCACTTGATTAAATTTATTATAATTTAAACGGATAATTAGTATGATCAAACTGGTGATTTGTACGAGTGCTATGTTAACGGAACGATTAGTGTAATTAGCTTGTAATTACAATTAAATAGGTGATTAGTAAATTAATTTAAGTGAAGGAAGTTAAATTTAGTGAATTTAACAACAAAACAAAAGAAATTTTAAATAAATATGCTAGGGGTTCGGACGACAAACATAACGTCCAGACTTCACTACAGAGGTAGGCATTCGAACATAGAGGGGTAGAGTCCCGACTCGAATGATGAAATAAAGTGGTTGAAACGGATGAGTAATACGTCCGGATGCTATTGTAGCAGTCGCATGGCTTACACGTGTTTACGTTATATGATATCGAAAACAGTTGTACCCGTCCGGACCGTAATACATAGTCCAAACGCTATTGTAACCATTGCATCGATTACACGTGTTTATGTTACCCGCCTGTTGAAAGCAGTTGTTTCCGTCTGAATGGTATCATCTGCAGGTTCGGAGGTCCTATCAGCCAATCATACGCTGCCATGTCGCGTAATATTGGCAGAATGTCGTTCGCACGTCTAAAAACATGTCCGGACGGACGTATTGCGCCGAACGGTTTTGAACGGTTTAAATTTTGGCATTTAATACTAATTGCGTTGATTGGGCCACGTGTGCAACATGCCGTCCGGACTCCTTGCTAAACGTCCGGACGCTATTGAAGATTTCTGAAAAGTCGAACAGTTCGACATTTTCAAACTACCACATCATTTCTCATCAAAACTCTCTGAAATCTCTGTTCTTTTCTTCTAAAATCTTGGCGTAATATCACTCTTTCGAGATCTAATCACGTTTAGGTATGTTTTGCTTGCTTTTAACATGATTTTAACTGTAAAAATTTGATTTTTTTTTTATAGTTTTACATATTGAATTTCAATTCCATTTTTTGTATAGTACATTGTGTTTTTTTATTGATTTTTACGTTGAACACTTGTCAATGCCTTTTGGAGGCATACGTTGTCGTTTTGGATTTGTCCAAACTCTATGTGATAGTCGTCAAGATATTTTTTACTTAAATATAAAAAGTTTGATTATCTTTCGTGCGTTCGAACATATTTTAATTCATGTTTGGACGTATGTAGCATCCCTACAAGAATACGTTGTTTTGATTTTGTCCAGATGCTTTTTAATTTAGTCCGGACGTTTTAATGTTGAAATTAAATAGTTTTTTATTTGTTTAACGTTTGGACGGATATTATTTGTTGGTCTGGATGGCTTTGTGACGTCCAGACGCTTTAACTTAGCCTCCGGATGTCTTCAACTCTTCGTTTGGACGCTATCTTCGTGTTCGGACATGTTTTCTAATCGTGCGAACGCTTGTTATGCAGATTGAAAAATAAAATGAGCAAGCGTGCACGTACGAGCAGCCAGGCTGATATCGAGCAACCTTCTGGTTCTACTTTGACGTTGGAGCAGCATACAACAATTGTTATGTCCCGCTCGATTGTTGTCGAGCAGGACATAAAGTTAGCAGATTTCTACGAATTGACTTTTAAGGGCCGGACACTTCCGGAGGTGGTGGAGGAGATAGGTTGGCTTCCGTTGATTCATAGGACCGGGTATGCATCGAAAAACCTAATGCGGGAGTTCTATTGTGCCATTTTATGGGTGACGGATAGCGAGGAGCCTAGTATGGAGCTCACAGTCTGTAATGTTCCGATCTTATTCTCGCCGATGAGTTGGCGAGATTCTTGGGGTACGAGCAGGATTTGATAGCGTTCCCAAACCTACCAATGAGCGAGGAGGGCTGGCCTACTAAGGCCGAGGTATTTCGGGCCATGCTAGGCGATGATACAGTGATTTTGGACGGAGCTTATATGGTACATAGGTAGTTGCGTCCTTTCTGGCGGATCATGCACCTGATCTTATGCTCCGCCATCGACCCGAGGAAGCACACTGCGAAGTTGCCTTATAGCCGGGCAGAGTTCTTGTACCTGGTAGTTGTTCAGGGGCTACCTGTTGATATGGCGTCCTACATCTATCAGTCCGTTCGTATGGAGGCCCTAAAGACTGATGCTGTAATTTCATTGCTGCACGAGATTCTACTGACCCAGTTCCTGCATTCCCTGCTGGTACCCGAGGGTGCTGAAGAGCCGAGGGCCGTTCTAGTTAGGTCTATCAACAAGACAACGCTCTCCAAATCGATTGCCTAGACACGCCGACCATTGAATGCTGCTCGGGCGTCTAGAGTTAGACGATAGGAGCAGCCTGAGGAGGTTGGGGAGCAGCAGGATCCTGGGTAGAGCTCGACCCAGGGATTTAGGGCACAGCGACAGGGTTGGATGGACGACATGATGATGCAGCTGACTGAGCGGATGCAATCGGTCTTGCGGCCCACCCATGAGATGGTCAGTGATATCAGTTGTCGGCTGACAACTTTGGAGCAAAAGGTCATGGACATGGACTCTGGGTGGAAGAAGGAGATCGCTGGGTTCAGGAGGCCATGAGGAAAGTGGCAACCAATGCTGACTTATTTGCATTGACTCTGTAGGTCGTGCATATAGAGGAGCACCTTAGTCAAATCCGTGACGTTCTAAAATCACGAATGATGACCTGTAGCTTTATTATGATGTTCTAAAAATCCGTGACGTTCGAAATTTCTAGAGCATCGGTCACAATGGTTGGGTCAGTTACGTGCAGTACTTGATATTGTAAACTTGAATGGGATAGGACCTATCACCTCAAGAAATTAGAGTTGAGTATGAATGCCATCATCATTGTTTGCATTATTATTTGTATTTTCGTCTTTGAAGGAACAATATGGATAAAAGCTGGATTTATGAGGTTGATAGACTGAAAAGTACGAAGTATAGTAATGGTGTTCGGGATTTTATGAGTGTTGCCTGTAGTTATGCAGATAGTTAGGGACTGATAAGATGTCCATGTAAGAAATGTAAAAATGTGTTGTTCAACGTGTGGACGAGATGGAGGATCATTTATTCATAATTGGTTTGACCAGAGTTACACTCATTGGGTATTTCACGGAGAGTCAATTTCAAAAGTTTCTAAACGGGTAGTGACTTTAGAACCTGAACCTTGTAGTGAAGACTCTGGAGGAAACATAAATGATGATATGAGAGACATGTTAGAAGAGTTTGAGGTAGGAGGAGGGATTGATGAGAACGCTGGTGAAAATATGCTAGGTCCTGAAACAGTCGAGTCGGGATTTTTCAAGTATACCAAGTTATGGGTGGATGCTGAGCAAGAGTTGTATCCCAGGTGTAAGAAGTACTCGAAGTTGTCTTTCGTTGTAAGTTTACTTCATGTGAAGTTGGAGAATAATTTGATTGTAAAGGCGTTTGAAGATGTGTTGGGGTTAATAAAAGATGCGCTGCCGGAGGGAGAGACACTTCCTAAATCTTATTATGAGGCGAAAAATTTAAGAAAGAATTTAGGCTTTAGCTACGATAACATACATGCGTGCTTAAATGACTGCGTATTGTTTTGGAAGGAGTACAGTGAGTTACAAAAGTACCCGTTTTGTGTGGCATCAAGGTGGAAGTACAGTCAGAATACCCAATCAAAGGTTCCTCAAAAAGTGCTGCGGCATTTTCCCTTGAAACTGAGGTTGCAGAGATTGTTTTTGTCAAGGCAAATGGCAACGGATATGCGATGGCACCAAGAGAAGCGTGTGATTGAAGATGGGTTGGAGTTGTGGGAAAATGGAGTGCAGACGTATGACGCAGCCGTGTCAAGTCCATTCAAGTTACATGCTGCTTTGCTTTGGACAATAAATGATTTTTGGCTTATGGTAATCTCTCGGGTTGGAGTACGAAAGGACATTAGCATGCCCTAATTGCAATGCGAACACAATGTCATTTTGGTTGAAACATGGGGGCAAACATTGTTTTTTGGGACATCGCCGGTTTTTGCCCGCGACGCATGGGTGGAGGCAAGATGTCTACATATTTGACGTGAAAAAAGAGTTTAGAGCAGTGCCTGAAGAAGTCACTGGAGAGGAGATACTTCAACAACTTGAATCGGTATCATTATGTTCGTTTGGGAAGACTCAAAAGAAGAGAAAACGGGCTGAGAATGAGTTAAGTTGGACAAAGCGTAGCATATTCTTTGAGTTGCCGTACTGGTCAGATTTGAAACTTCGACATAATTTGGACGTCATGCACATAGAGAAGAATATTTGTGACAATGTGTTGGGAACTTTGATGAACGTCGATGGTAAGACGAAGGACAATGCTAGCGCTCGGAGTTGTCGACATGGATGATCGAAGTTGTCGTTTTTCTGTGTTTACTCATAGTGTTCGACCTCTGGGAGCTGGTAAGGGTCAAGATTTGAATAGAAAGGAATTTTCAAAAGTACAGTGGTACGTACTCAACAACTGTTCAGAAATCAGCCAACATATAGAGTAAGCGCATGTAAGAATATTTTCTCATTTAATCACTTTTCAGTTCATTATATTTTAATTTGTTGTAAAATATCTTATCTCTTTATAGCGAGCGCTTGGAAGAGATGAGGAGACAATCACCAATAAATGTTGATAGGAGGCACGAAGAAGGATTTCCGTTATGGTTTAGAAATCGGGTATTTATTTAATTTTATCTCTATTTTATGTTTAATTTTACTTGATTATTATTTTTTAGATTCAAACTTAACACATGTTTAGTATTTTAGATTCAAACTATGCACAATGAAAATCCAGGCTCGATGTCGGATGATTTGTATGCATTAGCATCTGGTCCGGATCAGCCGGCCTTTGTTATTTCTGGGTGTATAGTGAATGGAGTTAGGTTTCACACGGTCTTTCATGAATAGTTTCGTAACACTCAGAATAGTGGTGTGGTTGTTCCGGGGGACCATGATGGGAAGATGTTGATTTTTACGGCCAGGTCGTGGATATTTACGCATTGCGTTATTTGTGGGGGAATTTTGTTTATTTACTCAAATGTGACTGGTTTGACTTGAGTACTCAAAACTTAGGTTTCGATAAAAGTAGTCGGTTTGTTAGTATTAACATATCCTGGAAGTGGTACAAAGACGACCCGTTTGTGCTAGCTTCTCAAAGGGAATCAAGTATTTTATATCGATGATATGAAGTTGGGCAGTCACTGGAAGATTGTTCAAAAGATTACCCCTAGAAACACGTATGATATTCCACCTATTGAGGAGGAAGTTAGTGAAGATGGAGAAGGACCGTCGAACCGTGAAGCATACTAGGAGAATGAGTCTATTGAGCTTTTTGTGGACTTTAGCTCATTTGATATGATCCCATTGACTAGAAATGACATCGACACTTATGTGTCGGTAACCGATGATGGTGTTCCACAACAACGTGAAGTAGAAGGAAGCGATGATTCCTCGGAATCGTTCAGTGAAGATTGTAGTGATTTTGAAGAATATGACTCCGAGGACTAAAGTAACTTTATCATTCGATTTACTTTGCGTTTCTATTTTATATTCATTTTGGGTAACATAATTCATTGTCTTTTTTTTTTCTCTAATTTTGATTTATTTGATCACAGGACGACGTCATGCCAGCGGGAGGGAAACGCCTTCATTGCGATTCATCAGTTCGTGCTGAGAGTAGTCCCGGTTGACTAGCAGTGTCGGGTCCTTCACTTGGGGATAGGAACGAATTACTATCCCCTACCACAGCCAGTCCAGTAGGCACCCAAAGTAGTTGTGCATGTAAGTATCTTACCCCGTCAATCTTTATTAAATATTATGACTTTTAAATTTCTATGCTTAACTGAATTTTAAATTTATTGTTCTTCATTTATAGCGACGTCCGGAATTAAACACGTTCGAGGTAGTACGCGTGGGATTGCCTTACTCAAGGCTCGCACTGGAGGAAAGTTGACTGTCCATATCCCTGATGGACGTACGGGTGGTGATGACAAGGCGTCCTCAATGCTCTCGAGTCATATTGGTGCGCTCATTCAACAACATGTCCCATTTGAGACGAGTAAGTGGAAGGAGGTCCCCGACGAGGTTAAATCGTACGTAATGAACAGAGTGTTGGTAAGTATAATTCATTAAATTTTAATTGTTGAAACTTTTATACGTACTAACTGTTATATATGTTAAGGATGACTTCCAACTAGATTACGACCGAACCGAGGATCGCGTAACTGTGACGTCTACGATGAACACAGCGTACAGGACGCACAAAAATAGAATATTCTAGCATTACTCGTGTTCAATTCCAAAGAATGAGCATTAGAACATCTGTATCCTGATATGAACAAGGAAGACTGGACTCGTGTCTGTGATTTATTCGTGAGTGAGGAATTTCAGGTTAAACATTTTTATTCCATCCTGAACATTTATTTTATTTTATTATTAATTGTGGTAACAACTGTAAATGTACAATGTAGAGGATGAGTGCAATCAACAAAGAGATAGGGCTAAGCTGAATATTGTACACACATCTGGAGCGAGGTCTTTCCAACGCGCGACAGCATTGTTAGTAAGTAATAAATTTATATTTTTATTATTTATTATTTAAATAAATGACTTAGGTATTTTAATATGCACGTTCTATATTTCTTTTGATGTACAGAAAAATCCAGAATCTGATGAGATTAGTTTTGTGTTGCTGTATAAAAAGACACATACTAATAAGGATGGCATGTGGACATCAGAAGATGCACGGGAAAATTTTGTAAGTTGTAACGTTAGATTTAATGATGCATTCGTATGCATTTATGTTTCATATATGCAATTTTATCTTCTTTTTTAATTTTGTAGGAAAAAATGGAGGCGTTACAGTTGCAGCACGAGTCAGAGGGAAAGTCATACACCGAAGTGGAGATTTTCGCTGAGGTGTTGGGGACAAAAGCGAGGTTACGTGCGAGGTTTAGGCCGTTCAGTACGGTCTGTTGGATCATCTTCATCAGCAGCGTCCGTTGATTTGTCCGGAAGATTGGAGAGGCCAGATTAGAGGAGATGAGGGCTAGACAGATGGAATATGAAGCGCTTCTGGTCAAGCGGTCAGATATGGAGCAGACGATGCGAGAGCATCTACAGATGATAGAGGAGCAGCAACGGAAGAAAGACAAAGAGCTGATCACAATCGTTATTTTGATGATTTCAATAAATGGATTAAGTTTACAAAATGACATCTTCAAAGACAAAGACATTTTTATCAAAGAGCCAAAGACAAGAAGATCGAAGATCAAGAAAATGCAAAGAGCTCAAAAGTGAAGATTCAAGACCATAGGGTATAACCTTGTAACTCTTAGTTTCACTTTTGACAAGGATTTGAATCACACACTTGCATATTTTTCAAACCGTGCATAATCTTCTTATCACATGTTTGACATCCAAAATGCGCTTTAAATGTTTTCAAATCATCCCTATATAAACTCTCAAGCCTTGGTTATACTTTTGGAAGTTGGTTTTTGAAGTGGATTTCAAAAATGTCAAAAATGAGCTTTTTAATTGTAGCGGTCTATAAAAATGATTTGTAGCGGTCAACCGCTACATGAAGCGGATGATGAGACAAAATTTGACAATTCAAATTTTATGACCGTTGAGCAACGGCTAGTTGAAGCGGTCGACCGGTACAATGGTAAAATTGTCAAATCGACCCCTAACGCTAGAAATGGCTAGTTTTTATTTGTGGCCTATATAAAGACCTTCCTATGTCTCAAAACAAGAGAGAACGACCACATATCATTTTATTAGCTTGAAAAATATCTTAAACCTTCCTATTCCATATTTCTCATATCATTCACACAAATTACACTTTCTTATCCTTGTCATTGTGTGAATCAAAGAGATAGAACTTTCTATTTTAATATCCACTCTTTGAGAGAGTTTATTCTTGTAATCTTCCTATCTATAAGAGGTGATTCCTTTAGTGAGGTTGTTCACTAAAGAAGAAGCTTAGAGAGGGTATATCTCAAGCTTGGTTGGGTTGTGAGTGTTGAGCCCAGGAAAACACTTGTACGGTTCTCTAGCACCCGGAAGCTAGTGTGTACACTATTTGAAAGATAGTGGAAAAACCTCAAGGCTCGGTAAAGGAGCTTGAGGGGTGGATGTAGGCGGGTTTGCCGAACCACCTAAAAATCTCGTGTTTGCTTCTCTAAACCCTACTCTTTACATTTAGCACTTATTTACTTGTTGCATCAATATACTTGTGCAAAATTAGTCTTTACTTTGCAAACACGACTTTAAGGGTTAAAAGCGAAAAAGTTTGGAAACCCAATTCACCCCCCCTCTTGGATTGCCTTAATCCTTGGACTTACAATTGGTATCAGAGCTTGGTGCTCGTTACACAAGATTTAAAAATCTTGAGTTAGAATGACAACTTCAAGTCTCAACACTCAAGTTGAGGGACTTTCCACACTTAGACCACCATTCTTTAATGGTAGTGATTATGCATACTGGAAAGTTAGGCTGAGTATTTATTTTCAATCTATTGATTATGATTTATGGTTATGCATATTGAATGGTCCTCATATTCCCACAAAGAAAGTTGGAGAGGTTGAATCCCTCAAAAATGAAAATGAATATAGTGATCTAGACAAAAAGAAAATCTCTCTCGATGCAAGAGCTATGAACATATTATATTGTGTTTTAGATAGAGGAGAGTTTAATAGAATATTTTCTTACACAAATGCTAAGGAAATTTGGCATGCTCTAGAGATTACACATGAAGGGACAATATAGCGATCGATCGTCATGTGACTAGCGATTGATCATTGCGAAGGATTATATGAAACTGCCGAAGTCATTTTTACCGGTTATCTCTCACAAAATCTCTCGAATCCTCTCAAATTTCAAGGAGCCATTTCGTGCTGCATTGTCCTCCAAAGTGCGTGGAATCATCCTTCATTGTCTTCTACGTCAAAGGTACGTACTTATATTATTTTTTAAGCGATATTAAGTGGTTGTAAACGAGTTTTTAGTTTACGTTTTCTAATTTGCTATATCATCCATTTAGGTCCGTAAAATGTATTTATTTTATTGTTGATGTATGTTTTAAGAGTTTAGGATTGTTTTGGGATCAATTTTGGGTGATTTTGGGCCTGTTTTGGGGTTTTGTAACGTCTGTGTATTTTCGTTCTTGTACCGATCGATCGGTTAAATTAAAGGATCGATCACTGCATTTGGTAAGGGACCGATCGATGGTTTATTGAGCGATCGATCGTCCCTTTAAACTGTGCGTTTCAATGCGGGATCGATCGATCGTTTATATTGACGATCGATCGGTATATTATATCGTCCGTTCTAGAAGTGGTGATCGATCGCTTACACCTAAGCGATCAATCGGTAAGCTTCAATGTGAAGTGCATTTTGATTAACTAGCGATCGATCCTTTGTGGCGATCAATCGCTTAGTGATACTGTGCTTTTGGTTGCATGGACGATCGATCGTCTGTGCACTAAAACGCATCGTTTTACTAATAGTGTTCGATCGGTCAAATTGATTGATCGATCGCCATTTCACGATCGATCGCTTAATTGCTAACGATCGATCGTTGTTTTCATAAACGCACCGTTTTCATTTTCCAATCGATCAGTTACATAAACGATCGATCGGTATATTTAGTGATCGATTTTGGATGGCGATGGATCGCTTTTTGTTGCAACTTCATTAATAATTACGTGATTGTGATTACTTTTTTTTCTAAGTAATACGTTATTGTGATTACTTATTAACACATATTTATATACAACTTTTGCAGCATACATAAAATGTCAGGAGTTAAGCGCACGCGCACAACGAGGACCGGGACGGGATCGTCGTCCCAAGAGCAGGAAGTCGCTGATCCAATGATGACCTTGGAGAGGCGAATGGAGTACCTGAGGGGGCGGCCAGTGGCCAAAGAGCCAGTGACACTCTCTGATTTTGACCAGCTATTGTACGAGGAGCACTCCCTCTACCAGCTCTTCGAGTACCAGGATTTCTTCATCAGCTCTCGTGGACTGAGGGGTTTTGTGTGGACACACTTGTGCAAGATTTCTTCTGTGCACTCGTCTCGGTAGATAGAGCACCTGAGGTGCAGCTAGAGGTGCGAGGCTTGCAATTCTTATTCTCGGCAGACATCATTGCCGATTTCTTACACTGCCCCCGGCCCGAGACCCCCTACTTCCTGGCGGTACCCCTGATGGATGAGCAGAGGACATCAGAGCAAGACCTGTGGACGCTGATGACTGGGAAGACCTCTGCAGTGGTGGGCAGCATAATCAAGCAGAGTGAGTTCAGTACGTTTTGGCGGATTTTAAACCTTATCTAGACGCTGAATGTCGATGGCAGAACTCATTCCAACCGAGTGCCTGTTCAGTAGAGCTCAGTGTATGCTCTTGCTGGGTTAGCAGACGCGGATAGATTTCCCACTCTACATGTTTCTGACACAGGAGGTGAAGAGCGCATAGAACAAGTTCACCTTGTCCAGGAGCAAGGGGCAAGAGGGGGCTCTGACTCTACGGTTCGCTCGTAGAGCTGTAGTGGCTGCAGAAGAGGCTAGATGAGCATCACCTGACACCAGACAGACTAGATCAGAGGCACCTATTGAGAGAGGAGCGCTTGCAGTGCCTCCTCCCTGGGTGGCCCAGCTATTTGCGATCTTGACAGCTGTGTGGGCGCGACAATTGCGCCTGAGATGATAAATTGAGTAAGGATGTGCAGGAGCTCAATGATCAAGAGAAGCTGGACCGCTTTTGAAGGGGAGTGCATAGTTGCGTACCTGCACAACAAGGCGGTCGTGGCTCATATGAAGGAGGTCAACGAACAGCAGGAAGAAATCAAGAAGACTCTGGATGATTTCAAGAAGAGGCAGATCCACAGAAGATTCCCGGAGATATTCCTGATGACATGGCGACTTTCCGTGATGCTGTTCAGCCTCGATGTTTTTATGATATTTTTACTATCTATTTAGGACACACAGTTGGATTTATGTTTTTATTTATTTGTTTCAGACATATGTGTTTATTTAGATTTGGGTTTTTATTTACGTATTTGGGATATTTATGTTTATTTGTGGATATGTAGTGACTTTGATTACAGCTTATGTGTTTTTAATTTGTATTTTTTTTCCACACACTTAGATACGTTAATTGACCAAAATAACATTTTGATGGCAAAATTAACAAAAATTGCAAAGTTAAACAAGTAAATAAAATACGATCTGAATAAAATTTAAGTACATACAAGTAATATATAAGATTTTAAATAAAACTCAGTTTTTTAAAGTTTAAGATCATCGATCGATCGGTGTTTTAGGTGATCGATCGTTTAAGTACGGTGTCGTTTAGATATTTCTAACCGACCGATCGTTAAAATTGAACGATTGATCGTTAAAATTGACTGATCGATCATCAATAATGAAATGATCGATCGTCAAGGATGCCGTCGTTTTTGCTTTCGCGTACCGATCGATCGTCATGGCACACTGATCGATCGTAAGTATGCGTCATCATTTTCATTAGACGAAGCGATTGATTGTTAACATAAAGCGGTCAATCGTCTGAACACTACCGTTTTAAACTCAGAGGGCGATTGATCGGTTAGATTTGTTGATCGATCAGTATCTAAATTTAGTGATTAAACATTTGTGATGGAATAATGTGAGCTTAAATAATTAAAAAGACAAAATATATATTAACAAAGTATGTTAGGATATATTTAGATTACATAAAAACATATCAAATATACTTTATTAATATTTAGGAAAGCATCTACAAGTTGTACATGTTAAATCAAAAAAACATTTGTAAGAGTTAGTATGAGCAATGTACTAAGATGTCGTAAACTAGTGATATAAAACTTATTTAACACATGATTATAAGTTATTAGTATAAAGTACGTATTAAAATGACATGTTAAGTAAAATAATTTTAATAATTAAGTCATTTGTTATTTAATGATTGATCGGTATGTGACCGATCAATTGGTTAAGGATGGTGTCATTTAACGTTTAAGATCGATCGATCGATCGTATATTACTGACGATCGATCGCTATCATTCGTCGTCATTTTGAATTCGTTAAATGATCGATCGTCGTAATGTGGGGATCGATCGGTTCAAAAACTTCGTGGGAATTTTAAAGCTAACAAGGCGATCGATCGCTTTTGTGGCCAATCGATTGGTGTTTATTGTGCTTGAAATGCTAAAATGCTCTAACTCCGTGGGTAAAGTGCAAAACACACCCACGGCAACGAAGAGAGTGAAGGCTTGCGGCAATGAGCTATTTCCCTCTTAAATTTAGCCCAAATACTGTCCTTTTAGTTGAGAGAGTGTTTAGAATAGATTAAGAGAAAGCCCAAGCTCAAATTCATATTCCTAAATGGATTGAAACCATCAGTGGTCAGCCCCAGTCTTACATTGCGAGCCTCAGAACAAAACCATCCATGCAATTGGTCAAACTCCATCCATGCGATTGAATTAGCTTGGTGTCGTAGCACTCCATCATCCTTCACCCGCTTCTCGTCATGCCATCTTGTATCCGATGCAATATTCCTATATCTATATAACCTTTGAAGCCTTGGGATTAGAGGAAAATGCTGAAGCACCTTTTCAGGAATCTTATACGGACTATTGAATCATTCTTCCACCTTGACTCAACACATATTGGACATTCAACCTGTCGACTGTTTTGCTTGTAGAACAAAACACAATCATTCTTGCAAGAATGTATATTCACGTAGTCAAGCCCTAGCCATCGTTTTAGTTGTTTAGCCTTGTAATGATTTCGTGGTAAGCATTCACCAATGGGTAGTGCTTTTTTGAACAAGTCCAAGAACATATTAAACGCAGAAATACTAATGTTGTTCAAAGTCTTCACATGCAGCATTCACACAACAAATGATAACTAGGAAAACTTCTCACAGCCTGGATACAATGGACGTTAAGCGTCTTCCCACATATTAATGAACTCCCTAAAATTTGACCCTAAAACAGATGTATCATGTGTTTCACCACTACCCATACTGCCTAGTTCCTTCCACTCACCTCCAAATAGGCCAGCCTCGATGTCTTCTAGCATGTCTCTCATTTCATCGTTAATCTCATCCTCATTAATCTTTAAATGAGGCACATGATCGCTTATAGATTCAAGGTGCAGTCATACCGCTCCCCATGTAACACACAATGCATGTATGTTGGGTCAATGTCGTTGACAAACAAATAACTCTCTATAATTGTTATGCCTTGGAAATTGATGTTTGAACACTTTTTACATGGGCATTTAAACCGACCCTGACTATCAACTGTTGAATGTGCAACCTCCATTAATTGTCTAACCCCCTCCGCGTACTCGTAATCCTTTCCACACCTATCCGTTAGCTGCATCCAACTCTTGTCCATTGTCAACACACCTACACATAACTATATCCGCTGGCAAAATATACAAAATCAGCGTGGTGTCTCTAACATAAAATAAAATTTGCAACAACACTACATGTTTCGCCACGATAACCCGTGACAAAACTAATTTTCACCAATTATAAGCTCTCATCGTCAATAATCCTTTCAAAATGTAATATTGTGCCTTTTATTTCTAAATAGACTTCAAGGTAAAAACCTCCCAACCAATACCTAACAAATGATATTCCAAGAGAATTGACTACCACACTATTCGAAAGTCTCTTTGTATTCTCTAACACCTTTAAATAATCTAAAATGTCAAAATATTTCATTGTAAATGCTCAAGTAAAAATTAGAATGAAAATGACACCCTCCATTAGCAGCAAAATATCTCCAGCGTTGGTAGTCTCGACACATAATGATATATGTGTCGACACTTGTCAAGTACACCCGATAAGAATTTTAAAGTGTTGACACATGTTATGATAGTGTTGAGACATACCACGTACACCTAAGTTAACCATGTGAAGGTTCAGGACACAAAATTCCTAAAATTCCTAGCAAATCAACAATCATGATTAAAAAGAACTCAATAATCTTGAGTTTATTCATAATATTCATATATTTCACGGCAAATCAATAATAACAATGATCTTTCATTAATTAATCAACAATCAATAATCAATTAATGAGAAATATTATGATATGAAAAATTTACCCTTCAGTCATTAAATATCACCCTCATGTAACAAAGAATTGAAATTGATGTAGGACTTACACTACGGTAGCCTATCACACACATGAAAAACATGTATAATAATTCCAACACATAAAAACATGCATTTTATGTCTAACCACATCTGGTTCCCCCAAATATTGCTAAACTAAATCCAATCATATTCGATGATTTTCATACCAGACAACAACAACCCAATAATGTAAAGTTCATTACCTTAAAGTGGATTAAAAAGTGCAATTCATTAAAACACTAGTGTAGGATCGGCGGGATATCTCTCTCTCTCTCTCTTTAGAATGGACTGCTCATGGTTGGTAGGAGCTCTCTCTGTCTAGCCAGTCAAGTAGATGGATCACTCTTGCCTATTCGGTTTGGATTGTGGTTGGCACTGACTAGGAAGTAGCTTGCTGCTGCATCAGTGTTTGTCGTCTAGAAGCTTCTCTCGAAGCTTTACCTTCTGCACTTTTTTTTTCTTTAAAGCTTTACAGTCTACACACTTATCATTTTTTTATGTTTACCACCTCACAATCATTATGTGTTGTGTTTGAAGATGTCCGAATGCGAATTGGTTCCTTCCCTCCATGCAAGCGCCAAATTCATACACATACAAATTTTTCGACATTCAGTGTTATTCGAACATGAGAAGGACATAAACTTAGATCACATAGGTCAAATGGGCATTTTTTCATTTCTTTCTTTGCTCATCTTTCATAGCCATATTTAATTATTTCAATTTTTTATCATGTATTACAGATACAAAAATATGCATACATCATTTTTACTTTAATAAAATTAAAATATCATAATCAAACATACATTCCAACATGTGTTCTTATGCAATAGCTTATATATTAAATTACTTAGTAATATGTTAACATAATGTGCTTCATACATTATATTCACCATGTATGGAGCACATTACATCAAACACAGTATATAGACACTTATAAAATATTAATATATAATGATATATATATATATATATATATATATATATATATATATATATGAATGTACTTAGTGTACGCATAGAAACTAATGTACTCTCACATTATATCATACCCAAAATATATAGATACCTATAAAATATTAATATATAATGATATATATATATATGAAATAGAAATAGAAATATATTAATGTAATTAGTCTCAATATACAGATACTATTGTGTTTCATACATTATATTCACCATATACCCTCACATTATATCATACACAAAATATAGACTCTTATAATATAAAAAAAAAACATATGAATTGAAATATATGAATGTACTTAGCGGCAATATATAGATACTAATGCACTCCAAATATTATATTCACCATATACCCTCACATTATATCAAACACAAAATATATACCCTTATAATAATAATAAAAATGTAATGAATAGAAATAATTAACGTACTTAGCGTCAATATGTAGATACTAATGTGCTCCATACATTATATTCACCATGTACCCTCTCATTATATCATACACAAAATATAGACCCTTATATTATAACAAAAAAAAAATATATGAATAGAAATATATTAATGTACTTAGTGTCAATATATTATAGTAATGTGCTTCATACATTATATTCATCATGTACCCTATCATACACAAATATAGACCCTTCTAATAAAAAAAATATAATGAATATAAATATATTAATGTATTTAGTGTCAATATATATATACTAATGTGATACATACATTATATTGTTCATGTACCCTCACATTATATCATCTACAAAATATATAGATACTTATATAATACTAATATATATATATATATAGAATAGAAATATATTAATGTAAATTTTCTTAAGTGTTATTTTTTGCGACTTGCCCTGCTATATTTAATGCCAATATATGTTCGTATACTATACTACCAAGTTATATTAAAAGCATGTTTTTTCATTAAACAAAAATAATGTCATCGAATATATGTTCGAACATACTAACGTTGTATGTTATTTTTTGTGACTTTCACTGTCATATTTAATGAACCAATATTTTGTTTGTATACTATATTACCAAGTTATATTAAAAGCTGTTATTTCATTTAATAAAAATAATGCCATCGAACATATGTTTGAGCATACTGACATTGTATGGTGTCAACACATTATTGCCTATGTGTCGACACATTATGCGAGTTTGCCGAAATTCCTAGAACATTTCCAACTCATCATATAGCAACAAAAAGACTTGAGTACCCCTCCAACGGTACATTTAAGGGTTTTGAAGACCATTGAAGACAAGGGGACTATAAATATAACAAGATAGAGAGAGAAAGTTCTTTGAAGGACAGAGAAGACCTCACCTCTCAAGAGATCTAGTGCTCAAACATGTCAAGCCTAATGCTTTCCTACTTGAATCTTGTCTTCCTGCTCACCACTCATGTTTGTAGAAGAAATCCATTGGGTTATTGATATCTTTGAAGAGAGTTAAAGCTAGCATCATAAGCATTGTATAGCCATCGATGTAAAGCTTCATTATCAACTGTGAACCTAATCTTTACTTGCTATGTGAAGAATAGTGGTGACTATCTAACCCTATCTCTGATTTATTTGCACTAGATTTTAATTGGTGTGCAATTTCCTTCGGACTGATTTGTGTATAAATATTTTATTAATATTTTGATTGATTGCATAAATAGTGCAATTTGGTCGTTGTTGTTAAAATACTTTTTGTGCATTAATTATTCATAGCTGTTTTTGTAACATGTTTTTGAAATATGTTTAAGGAAAAATTTATATTGATTGCATTAATTGTGCGTTTGGTTATTGGTAAATTACATTTCGTGTATTAATTATTCATAACTGTTTTTGTAACATATTTTTGAAATATATTTAAGCAAAATTTTATATTAATTGCACTACTTGTGCATTTGGTTGTGGTTAAAATACATTAAATATTCTTAGGTGTTTTTGTAATATGTTTTTGAAATATATTTAAGCAAAAATTTTGAAATATATTTTTTTAGGTGTTTGTGTATATGGTGGGGTCTACAGAAATGTGAGCTAACAAAAAAATTTTGAATTAGAAAATATTTTAAAAATCATTAACCATCCATGGCCATCATTTTTGTTGAAACTGCATGTCATGTGTCCCTGCATATTGTAACAGACATGTCGACTCTTCTGGTTAATTTTTTTTTATCACTAGACATATATGTGTCGACATCATCAAACAATGTTGTCAACACATTTATCATCTTCCCAAGAGCCATTTTAACAGCGTCGACACTCTCTCATTATGTTTCGACACATATTTCGAAATGATAACTTCTAAAATGGTTCGCGATCCTTATAAAAAAACTTAGGACACAGGGCACATGGTTTCATCATTTTCTCCCATTATGTTTTAGGTGTTATTTGGTTGCTGAGAAAATGTGGGAAGGGTGAGGAAATGGAATTGGGATTCTTGGTCTTATATTTCTAAGCTATCAAACAACGGGTTTCCATGTCTTGTTTCTTCTATTTTCATTTTGTTTCTAGATCTTCGTTGTTTCTCATTATTTAATTTAAAAGGAATTTGTTACTTTTCCATGTTCTAGGGATGGACTTATGAAATCACCGCCAGATTTTAGTGCTAGACCTTTGTTTTCCTTTCTGATCACATTAGGGTCTTTCAAACATGACACGCTGTAGGCATTTTAGATTTTTGTTTTCTTATTGCGCCTCATGGGGTATGGAATATAAATTTTTGGGTAAACTACTAGTATATGCATTACGGAATCACTTTAATAGGTTTGATAGTTCGCCTTGTCATCCAAAAGCGTTTTCCTGTGATGCAGAACTTGCATTGGAAATTTTCCTTCGTTTTCTATTTTTTGTATCAGCTCCTTCTATAGCCCATTTTCTGCCCAAAATGGAACCGGAATTTTTGGATTATGTTTTCGAAAATTCTGGTTCTATTTCGGCCCATTCCGGAATGAAACTGGAGTGAAATTTTTGGTTCTGGTGAGTACCGGAATTGGAACTGGTTCCATCCGTTCCGGTACTCACCCTTAGCATGAATCTTGGACATTTGATGCTTAACCAAATGAAGGCTGCAACCGAAATGAAAACGCAAGGACTTCCTTATGCCATGATTTTTACCCACTTGTTTTCTGTATTTGATGGTGAAGTCACTGGGGAAGTTAGAGAGAAACCCAAAGAGACCAAGGAATACAATAAGAAAACCTTGAGGCTGATGGAGTTTGTTGAAATTGATGATTAGGAATGCATGAGGAAAGGTGTGGTGACACATAAAAAGGTTGATTCAAAGGCAGAGGAAGAAGAAGAGGAGGGTGATGATGGAGAAGGTGATAATGAGGGGACCCCTATAGCTAATAGGAGTCATATAAGTGATAGGACTCCAATGAGTGATAGGACTCTGGTGTTGGGATCTCATAAACTACTAATTGCATCATCCTCCAGAACTTAGGCCTCCAATGCCCATGAGCCTCATTTGGGTCACCTTGACGCATCCATTGCTTACTTGAAGATTGAGCAGCAGAAATTGAGTAAGAGTGTTAAGGATATCGCTACCAGTGTGAAGACAAGATTTGCTGATATGTAGAAGATTCTCATTGATCATACTGAACACTTTGGGACAAGTTGACAGAGATTTGAGGTTCCTCCAAAACCAAGTCAGCAATAGCATAATAGTGGCAATTAATGTGATTCAAGGCCAATGATGAGTTTAAGGCCACCTCTGTGAAGCTTCAAACCTTTGTGAAGAAATCACAGGAGGATATCACTTAAGTCACTGAGGTCTACGTGAATATTGATAGATTACTTCGTTCTCATGTGATAAAGTGGACATACTGGTTCACCATCACTTGGATGCAATTCTTGAAGAAGTTTGAAGTAGAGTTTGAACCTTTACCACCTCAAAAAAAGAAGAAACGATTCTAGCCCTTTTAGAGAGACTTGCTGTTGTTTTTCTTTTGCTCTAGTCGAAGACAGTTTTGTTGTAATAGTTATTTTCATCCTCGTTATGATTAGAAATAATTATTTTACTTGTATTTGCTGAACCCCAAATTTTATCACGGGTTTATTATGTTAATGTTATTGGACATCTCTTTTGAGTTATTAAGTTAATGTTATTGGACAGGTTTATTATATTAATATTATTGAACATCTGCTTTGAGCATTTATTTTAATGTTATTGGACAAGTTTGTTGGACATCTCTTTTGAGTTATTATTTGCTGAACCGTAGGTTTTATAACAGTTTTGTTGTAATATTTGATTATCAAATACTGATTATAATGTACTTTGAGAAATGCTTAACTCAAAGCACTTAAGTAAGGAAGTTTGAGAAACTTTTGAAGGTAGTTTTTTTGCTCTCTTATCTCAAATATTGAAGTCTTAAGTTTTGGTTGGGTATTTGGAAGTTTAAGTAGAAATGGAGGATATGCATAGAAGTGCTTTTTACTTATTTTTGAATTTTGGAGAACCTCCATTTACAAAGGGAATCTTGCATTTTGGGGAACCTCTAGTTACATTCCCTGACATGCTTTTATACTTTGGCAATGACAAATTGTCTACATATATACCAGCAACATTATACGAGATGACAATATTATAGGAATTAGAGTTGCTCCTTCTAAAATGGCAAAGAGAAGTCCTTGGACCACTTATATTTTGCCTATCCTTTATCACAGGGAATATGGTTTGTGGGCTGCAATACAGTTCTAGGGTAAGTCACTAAGCAGTCGAAGCACTCAAAGAAATCTAAGCTCAGTTTGATGAAGAATGTTGAGACATATCAGACGAAGCAGTCTACATTTAGGAAATTGGGGTTTTCTTCTCTTTCTTGAGGAACCAATATTATGTTGCAACTGTGATTCTCTCATTGGTTATTTTTCTCTACTTTGCTATATTATTGGGAAATATAAAAATCTCTTTATTCCTTTGCATTGAACCTATTCGATATCATACAAATATTGATTTGTCCACTAATTGTATAGAGGATATGTCCACTAAATATGCACAGGTTGACAATGTCATCACTACTTTAAATCATTTGCAATGAAGGGCATAGAATATGATCAGTACCATATTAATTTAATTGTGTGATAAGTCAGTCTATCGACGCCATTGGTAGTGTTGACACATGGGGTGAAAGAGTCGACACATCGCATTGTTACCCGATTATCGAATTAGATGGTGTCGACATATTGAAGAATAGTGTCAACACTTTGCACTCCCACCCTAATGCAATTTTGATGGTGTCGTACATGGAATATTATGTGTCGACATGTAAATCTCCAGGAAGCTTGTTATTAAATGGATATATTTGTTTCTTTTATCGTTGAGTTTTGCACCCATTTCCTCTTTCCTTTAAGCAATTTTAACGTTCAAAATTTTAGTCCCTCAATTTTTCCTTCCTGTAATATGACCATTTGGACAGATTTTTATGCATAGTGATTAATAGAAGTGCACGTTTGGACAAATTATTGCAAAATAGAAGATTTAAAAGGAGAAATTCAATGGAATTTTGTCCAAATTTACACAAGATATGTCTACATAGAAGTGCACTGAAGATACATCTTCCCTACAGCATAAAAGTGCAACCACCTACAACCTTCCGTACAAGAAAATGCAGAAATACACCCAATGGCTACTCCAAAAAAACCCATGAACCCAACATCATGACTTTCAGATGTCTTTCCTTTGCTTTGTGTCAATCAGTGATCTATTTTTCCATTAATTTCATCTTGCAAATCTCGTCCTCCATTGATTTCATCTTGCGAATCTCGTCCTCCATCATGCCATCTTCCGGACTATCGATGACAAAATATCATTGCCACTTTTTGATTGCAGGTGGTCAACCCATCGAAAGAACTTACATGCATCAGTTGTCTGACATAAAAACAAATGTTATTTACAATTGGAAGTCAAAACAAAAATTGTATGGTCACGTAAATCATTCACTTGCACATTAGTCATTTATAATTGGAAGTCAAAACACAATGCTTATTTGTTACAATGATCGATTAAGATACAAAGTTCACAATGTATGTGTGTCAAATGAACCTAACAAAGAGGGATAAGAAGAAAAAGGGTTATATACAGTTTCCTATGTAATGCAAAAAAGTGTATTAGAATTAAAATATCAAAAATTAAGGACTAAAAATCATGTTCAGATGACAAATTCCAGTAAAAAATCATCAATTTTTCACTCCAGTGGAAGAGAATATGGACTAAGGACAGGCCTATAACGAAATTCAAATACCAGATCAATTAGTTACAAGGAACAGATTTAAAGGATCTCCTTTTGAATAGCAAGAATATGTTGATTAAAAAACATACCAATCACCAGATACACTCGTTATAGATGTTGTCTAACAGTAAAGAAAATATTCATAGAAAGAACTAAACATGTGCCCAACCATGAAACTTGAAAAAGGAAGAGAAAGTATATCAATGGCTATTTGTTTTGTTTAAAAATAACTTATTTCTTTCAAGTATAATGCATTTTATAATTGACCCAGAAGTGAAGCAAATACTTTAGGGAAGTAGCAAAGGCAAACCAAATGAGAAAATGGGAGATACGAAAAAGACTTTACCATCTGACAGATTAAAACCAAAAATTATAAAAGATATTTTAGGCATTCTACTAGCAAGGAATTATATGATGGCGTGAGATCAAAACACAATTAGACCCTAAATGAAGCAAAATAATCCACATGAACTTCGAACCTGACCTCATGTAAAAGCAGTTTTCCAAAAAATGAGATTACCATAAACTACTACTTGTCAAGAAAATTTGATGAAGATCAAGTGACACATATGATTAATCAAGTATTTGCATTCTTTAATTAACCAGATACAAAACATTCTCATTCTAGGAGCAATCCCTTCTAGCTATAAACTTAAATTTACATTGGAATTTAGTACATGAGCCATTAAAAGAATAAGACGAAATTCACCATAGTTCCACAAGAAAAAAATACATACACTTGAGCTGCAACATACCTCGAACAGCCATAAAAAAGGCATCGTGGGTTTGCAGCCGTAAGAGACATTTTGACCCTTGCCAGTATTCTGCATTGGCATAAAGGAGGTTGTGGTAGATGACCTCCTCCTGAGATATCCAACCCACTCTGACATTCAACCTTACCAACTGACACAGAAGAAAAGCTCAAACTCATCCTAATTGGCATTGAAGATATTCAGTGTTGAAGGATCAATTAGGGTTAAAGGTTTTAGGGGGTAAAATTTGGGGATCTTGGATGAGGGGAGGGGAAGAAAGCTCGTGAATGTTGATAGGGCAGGTGAGTTGGCTATTTTTTCTTTTGACATGGCAAGGGATGACATCTAGTTTGGTGCTAATCTAAAGGGTTTACATAATGCTCAATGGGCATTCTACATACGAGATATGTGTCGACACATTGTTGCATGGGGTCAACACATACCATATTCAGAATCAAACGTGATATGTTTAATTTTTGTTTTTATTCCACGTAAGCATGCGCGTGTATCGGAGATTTTTTTTTGACAATCACACATGGATTCAAACATGTGTCCTATGCACTCATCTAGAAAGTGCACATTCAAAAGCCCTTCAGTGATTAAAAATTAAATCAACGACACAAAGAAGAAGCAAAAGCTCCTCAGACGGCTCCCACTTTGAAACCTAAAGCTTTTCTACCATAGAACTTTTGACCTTCGTCGCCTGACCGCTGAAAGCTGTAGGCTTTCTCATCCCTACTTCGAGGTAGTATGCTAACTGTGAAAAATAAATGAAATGATGCCTTTTTTGTGAAATGGGTTTGTTCATTGGAACTTTTCTTTCTTGGTTGTTGTTCATTAACGGGAATGATGGATGGTGGCTGGAGGGTGGTTGGTTGGATGTTCTAGGTGATAGATTTGGTTTTGTTGATGAGATGAGGTGAGAATGGGAAGCTGTTCATTGGTGGAGAGTGGGTATGGTATGCAAGATGGAGATGATCCATTAGGGTGGGAGGATCGAGTGTTCGTAGAACTCCTCCCACCCTCCATTGCCTCTACTAGTGGTGCATTATGTCACCTCATGGTACATTTGGGCCGTAGGATGAAGAAATGGTGGATTTGGGCCTGCTCAATTATGCTTTTTGTGGAAGAGAAGCTCCACTAAGTTGACTTAGCCATGGGAGAGAGCTTGGGAGAAGAAAGGAAAAATTTTGGACAGCTTTTTGTTTTTGCAATGAATGTATCATAGTTTTTCTCATCAATTTTGTTGATTAATTACATGTATAGAGTAGCAATAATTTGTATGTCTGCATTGTGTAATCGTTTGGGTTGGTTGTATATATGGGACAGTCTGATGTAGTCGAATGTGAAGTGTTAGTTCTATATATGGAACATTTTTTACCAACGAATTATGGTCCTTCCAATACCCCCAGATCTATCCCTCTCCAAATGGAAGAGCCACCAACTGAGCTACAGCTCACTGGCCATTTGATATTGTACAAATTTTGTTGCGTTATATATATGTCCAAAGTGCAATAGTTTGTTTTGTTTTCAAACTTAGTTGTTTAATGTTATATATTAATTTGAATCTTCCTTCTAAGTTATCTATTTCCCTTGTAGACTGTCACGTTTTACACTTTGTGTCTTTAATTGTTACAATCGTGTGCTGTTTTTGTGTGGATTAATAATATTGGTTTCCATTTAGGTGTTTTCTTTCACTGACGAGAATGTTAAATTTATTCTTTTGCAGACTTGGTTGATTAGTAACGTCATGGCAACATCAAGAAAGCGGTTAAGGACTGGGCATGTCTCATCACTGGAGGATTTGATAGAGAGGGAGGGATTCGCGCACAAGGGTACTAGTTAAGCAGGTCGTCAAGATCGAGGAGCTATCTCGATTGAGCTTCGAGGGTTGGACATTTCCCCAGATTTTCACTACTAGAGGATGGATGCCCATCCTTCAAATGATCGGGTGTGTCATCCATTTATGTGGAGATGGAGAAACAAGATCCCACTGTGGATCAAGTGACTCTGGCAGTCCTTGGGGCCAGGGTAATGTCTCAGTAGATGCGATTGTTGAGTTTCTAGGAATCCCTAGGGTTGCAGTTCCACTTGAGGGTGATGCCCCTCCTCCTCTTGCAACAGGGGGTGATGCCTCTCCTCCTCCTCCATTAGAGGACGATGCCCCTTCTCATTGGTTGAGCTGACCATGAATCAGATACTACTAGCCATGACAGGTCACTTGGGCCGTACTACAAATGAGGAGCAATCATTTGACAAAAGGATCTAATCCCTCTCATCAGGATACTGCATTTATTGCTCGCCTCAAATGTTGATCCCAAGCTCCACAAGATAGGCTTCACATAGAAATGTGCTTGATTCCTGTTTAGGTTGGCGACTGGGACCCACATAGATATGCCTGGGCAGATATATGAAATCTTTTGTCGTGAGGCACATGTAAGCTCTCAAGACAGTCTTCCATTTGGACTGATGATTACAGGCTTCCTCATAGTGGTGGGGGTTCAAGGCGTAACTGATGAAAAGACTATCTCCCAAATACGACCTATCGGGTGGACATCTCATGTGAGGAGTGTAGGCCATGTTGGTCGCCATGCATGACCTAGGGCCCAAGATCACAATAACACAAATATGGAGGGAAGTGCTTGAGGCAGAAGAGGACCATGCAGCCCACCCAGAGCGCCCACAGTGGGTAGATGGGTTCTTGGCTGAGATCACAATGCAACTAGCCGCTCTCTGTGCGTTTATCAAGGAGCAGATGCAGTACATTCTCACCGGGATTGCATTTATTGAGGACTAGCTTCTGGACCTTGCAGACCTCCCTTGATGCATGTTGCTATTGGGACGTGGTGACGTCTTCTTTTGTGGCATTTCAGTTGCACTTTTGTTTTGTTTATATATGCTTATATGTAATTAACTAGCTTACATTCGGTTATGTCTATGGACTTATATATGTTGTGGTTGACATGACTACTTTTTCTGTATATTTTGTTGAATTTGAACTGTAGTTGACATAGTTGCTTTTTGATGTATTTTTTGATGGAATATAGAGTGTCAATGTCAAAGTGTGTACTCTGTAAATCAATCAGGATTATTGTTTGGTCCCCAAAACTACTTTCGTATGTGTTGCCACTATGTTCTCATGTGTCTACACATACAAAATAGCAATCGGGTGCACTTGTCATGAGTCGACACTATGGTAGAATGTGTTGACACAACAAGACAGTACTCAGGTTCATGAGTCACGTGTTGACGTTATCATCACATGGGTCGACACAAACATTCGAACATATAATAACACATATTCGAACAAACATTATACATAAAAGAACCCCTCTGAAAATACCTTTGAATAATATTGAACACGAATAGAAAATAAAACGCATGTTTGTTACATATCAAATATGATATTCGGAATCTCATGTTCGATTTATTTGAACGTTATTTATACATTTTCATCACCCAATTAAAAGGACTAAGATTTTGAGATGATCACGTTGGGCCACGAAATCCGTTCCGTCCCTAAACGTTTCCCGCCATCTCTCCTGTGTAAATTAGAGACAAAAGTATTTAGCAACGACTTTGTTATGTCGCTAATGACGGATGCCATTTCTTTTTCATCTCTAATGATTTTTTTAAGGACGGTTGACATTTAGTCTCTAAAAGTGGTATTTTAGAGATGTTTTACGTGACGTCTCAGGGAAAATCATCCTTGAAAAGCAAAAATGGTGTTGTGGTACTTTGTCATGCAACATAATAAAATGGAACATGACAAATCCTTGAAGCTATTATTGAACAACATACAACATGGTCTTAAACACATAACATCTGTTATAAAATATTAAAAACAGAAAAAGAAAAAAGCAACTGCCAATTAGCTTTTTTTTAGTACGGATTCAAATCCCTACTAAACTAAACCGTATTCTCCTCAGTTGCTAAGCCACTGGATCCAAGATCAAATTGGATAAGCCTCAATAACGGACGGTATAGTTGGAATTTTGATGATTTTGTAGCAAGGGAAGCCTCCTTTTAATAATTCTTTCCATTCAAGCTCAGTCCTATCCTTTCCGCTAGTGGTGTGTGCCATCATCAATAAGTCAAACACTATGCTTGTCTTATCAAACAAGTCATGACTATCTTTCTCAAGAATAATATCAACAATAATAAGCTTTCCCTTTTTTTCCGGAATTGCTTTTCGACAATCCGCAAAATCTGATGCAACTTCATCGCCTCAATCGTGTACCACCCACTACATCCACATTATGAATGATAGAAGTTATTGTGAATTTATTACTCATTCTAAAAATTTAAGTTGATAGTAAGAGACAGATTTATTATTTGAATTATATTCTTTAACACTCTCATAAGGTGTGAGCTAGATTCTCATTTAATTGGGAGACCCAATACTTTGCAATGTTTAATTAAAAAATTTGGGTGAAATACAGTAGAGTCAAGTCTCGAATACAAGACTTGCGTCGTGATAAAATGTGGATCTACCCGTTATTCTAAAAGTTTGAGCTAATAGGAAAAGATAGATTTTATTATTTGAATTATATATATTCTCCAACTATACTTTTTTTATACTCATGGAGAGGAAAAATGATGAAAAGATGCAAAAAATGACTAGCCTCATGGAAAATAAAAAAAAAAATATACTTTCGTGAAAATTGCATCAAATATCAGGAATGGCACCGGCCTCGAACATGTCTCCTCCAACATGGGAGACCCTGTTAGGGACCCCGGTCTAGGCGCCACAACAACACCAAACTCCCGCCAAGTGATTCGAACGCGATCACTCCAATCGATTCTCCTAAACCGTTCTTGGCAACACACGAGCTGAAATATAGATCTAACAACACAAATGGAGAACACTCAAGATATTATTATGAAGAACGAAGAAAGTGGTTAAGGGTTAATTAGCCCAAGAAACACAAGAACAATCCCGATCAAGGTTAATTAGCCCAAGAATGGGTACCAAACTAGGTTATTAGCCTAGAATGAATCCCAAGCGACAAGGTTATTAGCCCTGACACCAACTTAGCATATACGTGCCTATGCTCGGCCAAAACACTCCCCGAAAGTACTCAGGCTCTCCAAGACTCTACTGATCTAGATATCCCACACTATGCACCTAAGGGTGTTTATATAGACATCCTTAGGTGCTTACAAACCCTACTGGAATCAACTCAAATCAATCTAAATCAAATCACCGATCTTTAGGAATTAATCCCGTCGATCAATAGATTTGATATAAACATGCCTAATAAACCGAACTAAAAAAGGAAAGATAATATTCTAGACTTTCGGAGAACGTCCGAATCTAGAAGATATGATTCATCGTATCGCTTCAAGGAAGGAAACCAATCGCCGAAGATATTTCCATAAAAAACGTGGTCGTGCTGCCGCTACGCTCTGAGCTGGTCTTGAGCTGGTCCTGATCTGTCTGCAACTGGCTGTTGGCATGCCGGCATAAGTATCGCTGGGCTCCTGGTCAGTCAGCACGCCTGGGATGTCCTGGTCGGTAGGCATGCTTTGGCTTCCCTGGCCGGCCCTGATCGATCAGCCGGCTTTGGCTGCCCTGGTCGGTCGGCAATGTTTCTATTTCGTGGTAGTCCAGGCCGTGGTCTTTACTAGGGATCCTGTCAGACCCCCTCATGTCCTGGTGTCATGGCTACAACATGTGGGCTATCAAAGTTGATGCCTCTAATATATAGATGTGAATTAACAATCTCAGCTATCATCCCACCAGTACCACCTCCTACATCTACCAATGATCCAACGCAATCGAATCCATCTTTGTATTCGGCCAGGACCACTGCCATCACGATCTTGGCTGTACACGCCATGGCATCTTTGAAGATCTCGTTGAATTCAGGATTTTGTGAGGTGAAGTCCCACATCTCACAGCCACGGACCTTCTTGAAGGCTATGCCACAATCTTTGACGCATTGGCTAAGGTAGTGCCAATAGGACTTTGTTTTAACTCAACGCGATCGATAACATTAATTAGTTGCTCGATAACCATGAGGCCTTTTATAATATAAAATTTTGTTAAAAAATCATTCTTTTAATTTTTATATATGCAACATTGCTCATCGAAAATGTGTATTTAAGATTTATTTGTATTTCACTTTCAATTGTTAATTAATGTTTGTATTATTAATTTTTTACTTTGTTGATTTTATTAATGTCATTTTAAAATAACGGTTATAATTAATAATATTTTATAATTATTAATTGTTTTGTAGTGTCTACTCAGCTGATCATTCTTCAAGAAAGATTTAACCGAGAAATTCGCAGCTTGTTCCTTGGTCCAAATCCATCGGTCTTCATGTTTAGAAACTGGAAGAGGTAATCTCATAATAGCATCCGCTGAGTCTTCCTCAAATAAGTCAGGAATGAGGCCAGAATCCCACTGCCCATTATCGTGTTAGGCTACTTAATCGCAGTTGTTTCTGCGCATGGAAGGAATAAATAACCCAAAACTACGAGAAAAAATAATAAGAAATTAATTTGCACCAACAAACCATTAATGTACCATTAAATCTAATAATATGCTGCATGTGCATGGTAGCTTAAGATATTCAGGCATCAAAACATCCATTAACAAATCCAGAATTACAAAAATTTAACGTAGATGTGGGAACTTTCACTTGTACTGGTTGAACTCACTTTTACTTTGCCCTGCTGCAGAAAATAAATGGTCATGTATGATGTACCTGTTTGAAGGAAGAAAAATTTACGTAAAGTATGATCTATCTCACATTTTCCGGAGGCCGGTAAACCTTTCTTTTCAGTCTTCAGATAATTGACAAGTTAATCGTCGGTTTCCGGATTATAATGGATTTAACAAGATATTTTTTGGATTTCTCAAAAAGGACCACAACAAAAAAAAAAACGAAAAAAGAATAGAAAAGAAAGAGATCTTCTGTACTGAATCAGTCAATAGCAACTGACACACCTTGAGGGAAGTTGCAATCTGCAAGTTGTAAAGCTCCTCTAGCTAATTTTAGTTCTGCTCATCCCCACTAATTCCATAGGGTGGGTCGTGTTAGGCTACTTATAAATCGCATTTCTTTCTGCGAACGGAAGGAGCTTCCTTTTTTTTCAAAAAAAAAAAAAAAAAAATCGCAGTGCTCTAGATCAGTAGCTAGCATTCCTGGCTTTCGGCATTGCCATGCGCTTAATCTCTCACCTAATGACCATTGACCAGTGTTCTAGTTGGAGTTGCTTTTAATCAGTAATAAACCCCATTCGATCGTTACCCCTAGTAGAAAATTAATGTTTCGACTAGGCGCACAAGAACCACATTTTTCTTTACCTGATCACCTACCGAGGTGAGATTTACAGACTAAGTCAATGGGAATGTTACAACAAAATTTAAACTTGATTTGGACCCAAGATGAGCTCTGAAACTAGACTCACGAACTGAGCTAGACAAAGAGAGAAGCAAGAGAGAGAGAAAGCAATTCATTGATTGGTTCGTTTTTTGCACCTTTCCTCTCGAATTCCACAAAAAAAAAAGTCTAGCATTAAATCGACATCCTGGTCAGTCTTCAATCTTTCTCGTTATTGTTTGGGTGAGGTCGGTCTTGAACTCCCGGAAATCTAACCGACGACACTATACAACTTCATGAGGTTCTCCCCCCAGGAGAGGACATTTCAAGTTCCACTTTTTCTAAAAAAAAAGAGCTCCAAAAGTGGCTTCACCCTCTTTGCCCACACTATGTTTTGGATACCATTCCAACGCCACCCTCTTTGCCCACACTATGTTTCGGATACCATTCCAACGCAGTGAAAGGAAATGTCAATAACGTTCTTAATGCGTTAAAATGCTTTGGGCTGCAAATGTTCGCATGGTTTTAGATGTTAAGAAATTACAAGTTGGGTATACATTCCAATGGATAGAGTTATATCTATTCGATATCCAGTTCTACGTGTTCGGACAAGCAAAAATCTTCGTGTTCGAAAATTCAACGAATCAAAATGTTGAATCATTTGAATCTGATCGAACGTCGAGAGACATGTGGTCGTCTGAACGCTAAATTTAACATTGGTTTGGGAAATTGCTAGAAAATTATTAAAAAATATATTAATATAACAATTTTACTAACAAAATGTAATGTTAAATAATTAATCACAATATTTGAAAAACATCGAAACAATTAAAATATAATACGTAATAAAATAAATAGTCTATCTTGACTGTCGAGGTGGGTCTAAACTACTTCAAAACTTTTTCCAACCCCATGCATCCTCATCTTCCTAAATCAAAAATTGTAATCAATAAAGCTTAAATAATTGCTTTAAATAATCATTAAAAAAATGGATCGATTAAAAAATATATATAACTCACCTATACAACCACTACAAGAAAAAATACTTTGGGTGACAAAAAAATTTGCACCCAAAGTACAGTCAGCTAAGGTTTTGGGTGACAAAACCGAGTTGTCACCGGTTTGTCACTAAAGCCCGTCAGCCAATGTTTTAGGTGACGATTTTCATGTTCTGTCACTCAAAACCCTTCGGACGGTATATAATTGTGAGTGCAAAAACAACCCAAGAGGGGGGTGAATTGGATTTTATAAAAACTTTTTCTCTTTTACAAAAAACCCAAATATGCACAGACCCCTTTCTAAAAGAACTAGAGAGCATATCTATATCATCAATGAGTCTAAAGAAGAATAAAAATAATAGATAATCATGCACAACAAATAGATAACGACAATAAATAGAGATAAGGATAGAGAGATGACACCGTGATTTTTAGGTGGTTCGGTCAACACTTGCCTACCCACCCCCAAGGCTATTGACTTCTTTGGGCTTTCTTCACTATCTTCCAAATAGTAAATACACCTTAGCTTCCCGGGTGCTAAGGAACCTTTACAAAGTGTTTTTCGAGCTTACACTTTAACTCACTCTCACAAATCCTCACAACCTAGAGGATTTCTTCTACCCAACTAGTAGGACAAGTGTTTTCCCAACACTTACGTGTTTTTCAAGAATGGGTACAAAAGAATCTTAGTAAAGGCTCTTTAAGCCGAATAAACAAGTATGAAGCACTGAGGTGTGCAAAGAGACAAGATTCTCAAAGAAAGCGACAGTATTTGCAGGTGGGGGAACATGCTTTCTTGGTTGGTGGAGCTTCTTTCTTCTTCAAAGCTTTTTCTCTCTCTAGAAATTAGGCAAGAGTTAATAGCGCACACTTCTTGCTTTTCTCTCTCCATCTTCTTCTATTTAAAGCTCCTAGGGCACAAAGGGTCTTCTTGTAAAGTTTGAGTGCCGTTGGAGGTCATTTGAGACCATTTGGAGACTTTTTGGATGAGTTGGCGTTGCTTCCAAGATATCTGCAAAATCGCACAATGTGTCGACACATTGATGGTATGTGCTGACACATTAAAATTTGGCCTGAAAACATGCTCTCGGGTGTTAGTGCAATGTGTCGACACTATTCTCAATGTGTCGACACTTTAGAATGGCCTGGAATCACTCTCTCGGTGTTAGTCAATGTGTCGTGTGTTCGACACTTCCAACACTTAGTTTGAAAAATTAGTTCTTTGATAGCAACTTCAATTCAACATATCTCAAAAACACCTACAATAAAAAATTGACCAATTAACTTGTGTAATGGTGTTCAAACAAGTTTTGCATCAAACAAGTAATAAGTAATAACAACAAATAAGTAATGTCAGTTTCTCAGAAGTCTAAAAACTAATAAGTAATGACATTTAACAACAAATAACTATAACTTTAATTTTTAGCAGGTTCAGCACCTGCACCAGCACCATCTGCTCCAGCACTATCTGCACCACCACTACACCAACACCATCATCATCACATTGTCTGCAATTGCAACATTGAAAAATTAACAAACAGTAATGACATGAACAAAGATAAAAATAAATAAATACAAATACAAGAGCTTAGTACACACTTAAAATCAAATTAATGGCAGTCTTTATTTATGTTATTATCTTACCATGAAACGTTTTCCGGCTTGCATGAGATGAGATTGGAAATGTTGGTGGAACTTGGTCGGGATTGGGATTTGCAACATTTTGGTTTTGAAGTTGGTCCTACAAAAGTTAAACAAACAATTAACTAGGAAAATACATAAATAGAATCAATAGTGATTATGTGAGGGTAAGTAACTAAAATTTTTACCCAGGCTTCAGCCATCATTTTGATTGTAGATTGAAGCGATGAAATTGTAGACTACATCATCTTCATTTGATCTTGCATCTCTATCATTTCCGCGTTATTAGAAGATTCAGGCTGAGTGGATATTATGTTGGGGTTGGTAGGATGGGATGAAGGAGTTGGTCCTAGTCCAACGCCGCGAATGCGACCATGTCGTTCTGACCCATAACTTGTGCATATCGGTCAGATGGTGACCAACTGATGTTGCCACCCATTCTGGATTGGCTCAAAGTTTGTGAACTTGCTGGATCATTCAGTTCAATCTCCTCCATTCGCCTCTGAAAGAATAGAACATACAGTTAAATTATGAATTAAAATTAAAATAATTCAAATCAAAATTGATGTAATAGTGACATACTATTTTCTCTGCTACATCCGGATTCATTGGAGACCCGTCAGAACGTGAATGGACAGCTTTATATAACTCTGCTCGATCAATTGGAACTTGTTTCTCTTTTTCCTACATCACAAACACCATATAGAATGATAAAATTGTAAATTACTTATAAGAATCCTAATAATAAATATTATACCAGTAAACAAACTAATTAAGTACTACGTACCAACTCGTGAGCATGACGTGCAAAGCTCTTAGATCCTGCAGCGTGGACCGACGTCTGGAGTGATCTACTTTGTTTCCTAGCTTCACTTCGACGCTACATTAACACCAAGACATTAGAAATTAATAATAAGCTATATTCATGAAATCCATAATACAAAGAAATAATGTCATACCTGTCCTGCATCAGAATACCAAAAATCGACTAAGTTGTAAAATTGCTCCAAATTAACGTTTGTTGGAGCTTTACTTTTGACATGTTGAGGCGTAAAGGCCTCATTGAAAAATTTGTGCTTCAAACTACATTTGTAGTTCCTCCATTTTTCTCCCAAATCTTTGATGAACCAACGCTTCACTGTATCCCCCAATGGAGGCTCGGGGATTGTAAAGCGCCTCTGCAAAATATACCCCAAGAGTTAGGTACGTCAAGTATTAAACTTATATAATTGAATTTCAAGTACTATGAATAAAATTAGGTATACCGTCATAATACTCCAACAATCCTCCTTTATTGCCGTAGGGACTCTACGCCAATCCACGGCATCTAGGGGGATTTGATTAGGAACATGGGCAACGCAACCGTGAATTTGTTAAAAATGCCTCCTTCATCACCTAGAGGCTGCCATTGTCATTAAAACGCGTTGGAATCCATTCACCCTCTTTTAGATTCCACACGTCAGTCATGCGCGTCTCACCACGCGCTTTACGAACTTGAGTATCATCTGCACATGTAAAATGTGAAATTAAATTCACTAACAAATAACTAAAATTATCACTATTTTGGTTATTAACAAACCAACTATTTCTTCATCGTTCGAAGGTTCATCATCTTCGAACGAAGGTTGCTGTGATGGTGGCGTAGGTTGTTGTGATGATGGTGTAGCTTGCTGTGATGACGACGTAGCTTGCTGTGATGAAGAGGATATAGTCCTGAACCTCTTCCTCGTCATTGTACCTACACAACAAACTGTAGTAATTGATATTCGAGAATCAATTACCATAAATATCCTAGTAATTTCCCTAAAGTAATATTCATGCACGACATATGCTTAAACAAAACAACATCAATAAAACTAAATTTCAACCAGATTATAATGCATGTTTAAAAGAAATGAATTAAACAGAGAGATATTTATCTTTATCTTTAGTAGCTACGCATTGGTTGAAGTGTCTAGACATTTCTTTGGTTTTCCAATTATTGTGGTAGTTCTCCTAATCCTAGATCTTACAATATGATGTTGAGTTTTTGTTCATTCATATGCCATAGTTTGAACCTAGATTATGTGTATTGTGAGGTTTCATCACATAGTTTTAAAATGTAATTTCAGGATCCTCAGCAATTTAATGGAACAAGTCTTAACTGAGGCTGATTCTATTCTATATTTTCTTCTTTCTCTAGTTGCGTTACCATACAACCTTTTGAATAGTTTATTCTTCTTTTTTTTTTTTTTTTCTCTTCCAAATTATGTTCTCTTGACAAGAAACCTGAAAATAAAGCTTGGATTGTCTCTCTTTCAGTATAGTTTTGTGAAGAAATCAAAGTATCTTGTGTTGTAGTTGTGTCTTTTAGTTTATGAGGTTCTCTGGGATACATGGTGAGGAACTGGTCTCATGACCAGGTACTGCAATTGTTACAGATACCAGGTGGGGATGCTCTTTGAAAATATGTCCATAAGGAGAGCTTATCCTATTTATCCAATGTTGCATTCACTACAGAAGGGGGATATTTTTCTTTGGACACCAAGTCCATCGCAGGTTATGAGGCATCCAACCGAGGTTGCTATCTTTTCGTCATATAGCCTGTGTCAAAATAGGCTTATAAGGGACCAGCTTAACATGATAGACCATGGGGATAACTAAACTACTCCTTAAAGTGATGGGTTTTCCGTTACTTGGCATTCTCGTGGTGTTGAATTGAAGTCACTTATATTTGTAGGCTTTATTTTGGTTTTCGAATTATTGTGGTGATTTTCTTGATCCAAACATATAGGATTTTGATGGGAGTTTTCTTTAATTCATATATTATAATTAGAGCTTGGTTTGTGTACAATGTCAGGTTGTGTTTTATGTCGTTTAAAAATGTATTTCCAGGCTTTTTGGAAATGCTATGGAATGAGTCCTAACTATGGCTGGTTCTATTCTATATTTTCTATTTTCTCCTGCTGCTTTATCGTATGAACTTTTGAACTTTTGAATTAAACAGAGAGATTATCACTAGGAAGTGATCTTAAAAGTTAAATAAAAATAAAGATAAATATAGATCAACAAATAAACATTAAACATTAAACAACACAAACCTTGTCCTCCAATCTCCAACAAAAACCACAGAACCAACAACAGATAATAGTTACCCCTCCAATCTCCAATAAACTCCACAGAACCAACAACAAATAATAGTTAGCCCTGCCTCCGCCTTCCAACAAAAGCCACAAACTCCAATCTCCAACAAAAACCAACAAACAATAATAATAGTAATTGATAACCCCAAAAAATAACTTGAGTATCAAGTTTGAGACTTTCATGTGCTATCTAGTAACTACAGAATTGAAACTGAAAAAAATTCAAGCTTTTTTCTCCCTGCAAAAAAAGGAAAACAACTTCATTACGTACCTTGGAAAAGTAATCTGCCTCAGAGAAACTGACTCCAGAGATTGAAGAAATAAGGGACACTGTTTTGATAAATGATGGAAGCAAGAAAAAAAAATGTTTTCAGGGCCAACTCCTAAACACATTTTCAGGGCCAACAGAAAAACAACAGAACTAATGCATCTACGCAGAATTTCCCCTTTTTTCTATTTGCTCTTCAAATCTTTTAAACAAATGAAAAGAAAACCGAAGACAAGACCAGCTGAAGCCAATTCAAAACAAGCCCTAACCATTCAAGATTTATCATAGTTGAAGTCGAAATTACCTGGTTATAGAACTTCTCTTCCTTTGCAGCAGCAGTACATCTCAATTTTCATGGAATGATCTTCTCAGGCCGCATGCACTGCAACAAAAATTTGGCAATTAGAAGAGAAATAGGAAAACGAATGATCTTCCAAGACCCAGTCTAAGTGACAAGACCAAAAAAATTGGAAATACAAAAACAAGATGGCATATACAAGGGAAACAGAAAAAATGGACAAGCAAAGCAAAGATTCACGTACCTCCTCTGTTGCACCACTATCCACTTCTCTAATTCTGCTAGTCCAGATTTCACATATTCCCCATTTGAAAATGCGCAACATTCACATCTCAGGAGTAGACTGCAACACCCACAACCAAAGAAAAAGAAAACCAACTCACTACACAAAGTTTTTGATCATTCAAGAAGCATTTGTAACCATGCTTACCAATTTCAAAAAAAAAAAAAAACAAGTATATGCAGCGATTGTAACCATGCTTACCGATTTCGAAATAACTCGTAATCCCCAAAATCACACTGGAGCTTCGAGGAAGAGGGTAGTGACGGTGAGGACAGCGACGGTAAGAGATAGAGACAGCAAGGAAGAGGGCAGCGATGGTAAGAGGGCTAGAAGACAGAGGGTATGAAGAGGAACTTAGAGATTTTTCATACGGGAAGGGTACGTTTTACTTCAAAGCCTTTTTTTTCAATTTTTTTAATAATAATTTATATTTTAGTTATGTGTTTTTAGTAAATTAAAATCAGTTGTAAATTATAATAGTATTTAAAAATCTTTATATTTAGTATTAAATACATAGCATATTATTTTATACTCTTTTTTATAACTAGTATAATAATTTTAATTAAAATAATTTGATAGTAATATATATAATACTTATAATTTAAAAGTATAATGCTTTTATATAACATTGTATGATTTTATATGTGTTTATGATACATGATATGTACTTTAATTGCATAAGCTAATTTCATAATATCTTTTTTTTGAAATTAAATAATATGTCCTAATTAAATAATTTATATTACTAATTATTCAAAATATATATGCTCATTATAAGTATGATAATAGACATTTTCTCAACTACTTAGATTTAGTCAATAAATATGCAATTACCATAATAACTATAGGTATACTTTAAAATATATCATACAACAACTTCAATGTTTATAACACCCTCTCTAATTATATATTTTATTAAGTAGGTCATTTAAAATAAAATTTTTCAAATACATGAAAAAATAAAATTATATATTAAATGGAATATAATAATATATAAAACAATTATTAACATTAAATAACTTAGAATTAATTAAAAAAAATTTATTTTCAGTTATACCTATAGCAGCGTTATGACACAAACGCTGTATAGGTATACCTTTAGCAGCGTTTGTATCTGCAAACGCTGCTAAAGGTTGGTAATATAGCGGTGGTCACTGTGACCACCGCTGTAGGTACCAGTTCTTTTGCAGCGTTTGTGCAAAAACTGCTCCAAACAGACCTATAGCGGTGGTCACAGTGACGTATAGGTACCAATTCTTTCGTAGCATTTGTTAAAAAACACTGCTCCGAAACAGACGTATAGCGGCGGTCATAGTGACCGTCGCTATATTACCGACCTTTACTAGCGTTTTGTTCCAAACGCTGCTAAAAAACAGACATGTAGCGCGGTTGGTGACGCCGCTACATGACCGCTGCTAAAAATAATATTTTTAGCAGCGTTTTGACAAAAAAGCCGCTATATTGGGTCTATAGCGCGGTCACAGACCACCGCTAAAGGTTATTATTAGTAGCGTTTTTAGAAAAACATGGCGAAAAACACTCTTTAGCGCGGTTTTTTTTCGACCACCACTAAAGGTCTGTTTTTTTGTAGTGCGACACTGCAAGCAAAGCTATCGTTATTGCCAAATCTTTCCCCCTAGATACAGGATCAAAACCCCAATCCTTAAATCCGGATCAATCTAGCATAACCACCATTAGACCTCCAAGAAAACAGTTTAATATTCACTGCTTCCAGCTCAATCATAAAAACATTTTGGGACGGTTTCATACATCGGTCCCTTGAAACGTTTATTTTTTGGACGGATGATATACCATTGGAACTACATCAGATAATGTTGAAATGGCGGTGCCACCATCTTCGAACAATGGTGGAGAGAGAAGAACTACTTATTCTATATTGTTTGAACGGGAACTGATGATTCTAACCGATATTTTTCGAACGTGAAGGAATAGGCTAATGCTTGTCCGTTTGATATAATCGAATAGGTTTTGCTGGATATCGTCCGAGGCTAACAAACTGAACAAACACTCATACGCTGTTAGAAACCAAGTATAGACTCAATCTATACATAGAGGGGGAAAATGAGTTTTCAAAATTTTTTATAATTTTTATATATGTCCTTGCTTGAAAATTGGCCGTCATGTGTTTAAACAGCCCACGTAAGTGTTTTTTTAAAAAATCAGGTACACTCGTTTTTCCTTCATCATCTTTTTTTCATAGATTTCTAATCACATCTAATGTAGAAAGACAATTCCTTCCTTTATTGAAGAAGTTAAAAACAACAGCTGACCTGGAGCTAGTCAGCTGATTTGGAGCTGATTTGAAAAAGATGTAAGACTTGGTCTCCTTAAAGAGAAAAGGGAAAGGCAAATTCTGTTGTGAGACAGAAGTAGCGCTCGTACCCTATTTTGGCTCCATTCTACCACTCCCTTGCTGCAAATGTCAGGAGCTTCTACCTCTCCACGACCATGTTTTCGTTGTTCTGTTTTTCTCCTTTTATGTAGATACATATAGGGTCCCTTGTAAAGATAACAAAGAGGTTTTTGAGGAATACAAAAAGACACAGAGCGATTTGCTCGTCTCCAACCTCTCTGCCTCTCTACCTCTCATTCTTCCTCTTGTCCCAAAATCTCCAACAAACAAAACTTGATTCATAAAAGGATGATGTTCGATTTTTGACATGGTATCAGAGCGAGAAGGCTGAATCCTCTCGACTTTGAGTATTGCTTCCGCATATCAACAATCTGTCTAAGCCTCTATTGAGACTTTTGTCAAACACCTACCACGCACAAGCATGTCTACAACTTTAGATTCTTCTTCAGAAAATGATTCACAGAAAAACATGGATGAGAGCTCCAATCCTCTTTTCTTGCACCATGGAGAGAACCCAGGTCTTATCCTGGTCTCACAAAACTACCATGCTTGGAGCGGAGCTATGTTTGTTGCTCTTTCGGCTAAGAACAAGCTCGGGTTTATTGATGGAACCATAGGCAAGCCTGCCCTCACTGACCCTACCTATTATCAATGGCAAAGATGCAACCACATGATCCTATCTTGGATTACTAATAGCCTATCTCCAGAAATCGTAGCCTATGTTATGTACTCAGACTCGGCTTCACAAGTCTGGAACGAGCTCAAGAAGCGATTTGCTAAGGCCAGCAACAACAGAATCTACATGCTCGAACAACAGCTCATCTCTATGAAACAAGAGCGTTCTCCAATCAGTATGTACTTCTCAAAGTTGAAAATGATATGGGAAGAAATACAAAGGTACGAAGAACCTTATATTTGCAATGCAAAAGATTGTGGAGCTATTGTTTCATAGAGATGAGCTGTTGTTCGAGCATGTAGATTCTGTTGTTGCTGGCCTTAGCAAATCGCTTCTTGAGCTCGTTCCAGACTTGTGAAGCCGAGTCTGAGTACATAACATAGGCTACGATTTCTGGAGATAGGCTATTAGTAATCCAAGATAGGATCATGTGGTTGCATCTTTGCCATTGATAATAGGTAGGGTCAGTGAGGGCAGGCTTGCCTATGGTTCCATCAATAAACCCGAGCTTGTTCTTAGCCGAAAGAGCAACAAACATAGCTCCGCTCCAAGCATGGTAGTTTTGTGAGACCAGGATAAGACCTGGGTTCTCTCCATGGTGCAAGAAAAGAGGATTGGAGCTCTCATCCATGTTTTTCTGTGAATCATTTTCTGAAGAAGAATCTAAAGTTGTAGACATGCTTGTGCGTGGTAGGTGTTTGACAAAAGTCTCAATAGAGGCTTAGACAGATTGTTGATATGCGGAAGCAATACTCAAAGTCGAGAGGATTCAGCCTTCTCGCTCTGATACCATGTCAAAAATCGAACATCATCCTTTTATGAATCAAGTTTTGTTTGTTGGAGATTTTGGGACAAGAGGAAGAATGAGAGGTAGAGAGGCAGAGAGGTTGGAGACGAGCAAATAGCTCTGTGTCTTTTTGTATTCCTCAAAAACCTCTTTGTTATCTTTACAAGGGACCCTATATGTATCTACATAAAAGGAGAAAAATAGAACAACGAAAACATGGTCGTGGAGAGGTAGAAGCTCCTGACATTTGCAGCAAGGGAGTGGTAGAATGGAGCCAAAATAGGGCACGAGCACTACTCTGTCTCACAACAGAATTTGCCTTTCCCTTTTCTCTTTAAGGAGACCAAGTCTTACATCTTTTCCAAATCAGCTCCAAATCAGCTGACTAGCTCCAGGTCAGCTGTTGTTTTTAACTTCTTCAATAAAGGAAGGAATTGTCTTTCTACATTAGATGTGATTAGAAATCTATGAAAAAAAGATGATGAAGGAAAAACGAGTGTACCTGATTTTTTAAAAAAACACTTACGTGGGCTGTTTAAACACATGACGGCCAATTTTCAAGCAGGACATATATAAAAATTATAAAAAATTTTGAAAACTCATTTTCCCCCTCTATGTATAGATTGAGTCTATACTTGGTTTCTAACAGCGTATGAGTGTTTGTTCAGTTTGTTAGCCTCGGACGATATCCAGCAAAACCTATTCGATTATATCAAACGGACAAGCATTAGCCTATTCCTTCACGTTCGAAAAATATCGGTTAGAATCATCAGTTCCCGTTCAAACAATATAGAATAAGTAGTTCTTCTCTCTCCACCATTGTTCGAAGATGGTGGCACCGCCATTTCAACATTATCTGATGTAGTTCCAATGGTATATCATCCGTCCAAAAAATAAACGTTTCAAGGGACCGATGTATGAAACCGTCCCAAAATGTTTTTGGGACGGACTTACTGCTTGGCCAGCAGCCATCCTAAAATTAAACTGTTTTAATTAGGGGATCCAATGGTGGCAAATCTGCTTGACCTCACGCACAAGGTGGGGGAGTACCTGTTGCGAGGGGGAAAGATTTGCCCCGTATACGATTAGAACGTTTGCTTCCTTTGTGTCGCACTACAAAAAAACAGACCTTTAGTGGTGGTCGAAGCGGCAACCGCGCTAAAGAGTGTTTTTCGCCATGTTTTTCTAAAAACGCTGCTAATAATAACCTTTAGCGGTGGTCTGTGACCGCCGCTATATACCCAATATAGCGGCTTTTTTGTCAAAACGCTGCTAAAAATATTATTTTTAGCAGCGGTCATGTAGCGGCGTCACGCAGCTACATGTCTGTTTTTTAGCAGCGTTTGGAACAAAACGCTAGTAAAGGTCGGTAATATAGCGACGGTCACATGACCGCCGCTATATGTCTGCTTTTAGCAGCGTTTGTGTCTGCAAACGCTGCTAAAGGTTAATATAGCGGCAGGTCATAGTGACCGCCGCTATAGGTCTGTTTTGGAGTAGCGTTTTTGCACAAACGCTGCGAAAAGAACTGGTACCTACAGCGGTGGTCACAGTGACCACCGCTATATTACCAACCTTTAACAGCGTTTGCAGACACAAACGCTGCTAAAGGTATACCTATAGCAGCGTTTGTTCATAAACGCTGCTATAGGTATAACTGAAAATAAATTTTTTTTTAATTAATTCTAAGTTATTTAATGTTAATAATTGTTTTATATATTATTATATTCCATTTAATATATAATTTTATTTTTTCATGTATTTGAAAAATTTTATTTTAAATGACCTACTTAATAAAATATATAATTAGAGAGGGTGTTATAAACATTGAAGTTGTTGTATGATATATTTTAAAGTATACCTATAGTTATTATGGTAATTGCATATTTATTGACTAAATCTAAGTAGTTGAGAAAATGTCTATTATCATACTTATAATGACATATATATTTTGAATAATTAGTAATATAAACTATTTAATTAGGACATATTATTTAATTTCAAAAAAAAGATATTATGAAATTAGCTTATGCAATTAAAGTACATATCATGTATCATAAACACATATAAAAATCATACAATGTTATATAAAAGCATTATACTTTTAAATTATAAGTATTATATATTATTACTATCCAAATTATTTTAATTAAATTATTATACTAGTTATAAAAAAGAGTATAAAATAATATGCTATGTATTTAATACTAAATATAAAGATTTTTTAAATACTATTATAATTTACAACTGATTTTAATTTACTAAAAACACATAACTACAAAATATAAATTATTATTAAAAAAATTGAAAAAAAAGGCTTTGAAGTAAAACGGTATAATAGTATACCGGTTGCTGCCCTTCTTACCAAGTTCGTCTAGCCTCTCTTCTCTCTGTCTGTCTCTATCTCTTACCGTCGCTGTCCTCACCGTCACTACCCTCTTCCTCGAAGCTCCAGTGATTTTGGGGATTACGAGTTATTTCGAAATCGGTAAGCATGGTTACAATCGCTGCATATACTTGTTTTTTTTTTTTTTGAAATTGGTAAGCATGGTTACAAATGCTTCTTGAATGATCAAAAACTTTGTGTAGTGAGTTGGTTTTCTTTTTCTTTGGTTGTGGGTGTTGCAGTCTACTCCTGAGATGTGAATGTTGCGCATTTTCAAATGGGGAATATGTGAAATCTGGACTAGCAGAATTAGAGAAGTGGATAGTCGGTGCAACAGAGGAGGTACGTGAATCTTTGCTTTGCTTGTCCATCTTTTTCTGTTTCCCTTGTATATGCCATCTTGTTTTTGTATTTCCAATTTTTTTGGTCTTGTCACTTAGACTGGGTCTTGGAAAGATCATTCGTTTTCCTATTTCTCTTCTAATTGCCAAATTTTTGTTGCAGTGCATGCGGCCTGAGAAGATCATTCCATGAAAATTGAGATGTACTGCTGCTGCAAAGGAAGAGAAGTTCTATAACCAGGTAATTTCGACTTCAACTATGATAAATCTTGAATGGTTAGGGCTTGTTTTTGAATTGGCTTCAGCTGGTCTTGTCTTCGGTTTTCTTTTCATTTGTTTAAAAGATTTGAAGAGCAAATAGAAAAAAGGGGAAATTCTGCGTAGATGCATTAGTTCTGTTGTTTTTCTGTTGGCCCTGAAAACGTGTTTAGGAGTTGGCCCTGAAAACATTTTTTTTTCTTGCTTCCATCATTTATCAAAACAGTGTCCCTTATTTCTTCAATCTCTGGAGTCAGTTTCTCTGAGGCAGATTACTTTTCCAAGGTACGTAATGAAGTTGTTTTCCTTTTTTTGCAGGGAGAAAAAAGCTTGAATTTTTTTCAGTTTCAATTCTGTAGTTACTAGATAGCACATGAAAGTCTCAAACTTGATACTCAGTTATTTCTTTGGGGTTATCAATTACTATTATTATTGTTTGTTGGTTTTTGTTGGAGATTGGAGTTTGTGGCTTTTGTTGGAAGGCGGAGGGTAGGGCTAACTATTACTTGTTGTTGGTTCTGTGGAGTTTATTGGAGATTGGAGGGGTAACTATTATCTGTTGTTGGTTCTGTGGTTTTTGTTGGAGATTGGAGGACAAGGTTTGTGTTGTTTAATGTTTAATGTTGTTGATCTATATTTATCTTTATTTTTATTTAACTTTTAAGATCACTTCCTAGTGATAATCTCTCTGTTTAATTCAAAAGTTCATGCAGATAAAGCAGCAGGAGAAAATAGAAAATATAGAATAGAACCAGCCATAGTTAGGACTCATTCCATAGCATTTCCAAAAAGCCTGGAAATACATTTTTAAACGACATAAAACACAACCTGACATTGTACACAAACCAAGCTCTAATTATAATATATGAATTAAAGAAAACTCCCATCAAAATCCTATATGTTTGGATCAAGAAAATCACCACAATAATTCGAAAACCAAAATAAAGCCTACAAATATAAGTGACTTCAATTCAACACCACGAGAATGCCAAGTAACGGAAAACCCATCACTTTAAGGAGTAGTTTAGTTATCCCCATGGTCTATCATGTTAAGCTGGTCCCTTATAAGCCTATTTTGACACAGGCTATATGACGAAAAGATAGCAACCTCGGTTGGATGCCTCATAACCTGCGATGGACTTGGTGTCCAAAGAAAAATATCCCCCTTCTGTAGTGAATGCAACATTGGATAAATAGGATAAGCTCTCCTTATGGACATATTTTCAAAGAGCATCCCCACCTGGTATCTGTAACAATTGCAGTACCTGGTCATGAGACCAGTTCCTCACCATGTATCCCAGAGAACCTCATAAACTAAAAGACACAACTACAACACAAGATACTTTGATTTCTTCACAAAACTATACTGAAAGAGAGACAATCCAAGCTTTATTTTCAGGTTTCTTGTCAAGAGAACATAATTTGGAAGAGAAAAAAAAAAAAAAAAAAGAAGAATAAACTATTCAAAAGGTTGTATGGTAACGCAACTAGAGAAAGAAGAAAATATAGAATAGAATCAGCCTCAGTTAAGACTTGTTCCATTAAATTGCTGAGGATCCTGAAATTACATTTTAAAACTATGTGATGAAACCTCACAATACACATAATCTAGGTTCAAACTATGGCATATGAATGAACAAAACTCAACATCATATTGTAAGATCTAGGATTAGGAGAACTACCACAATAATTGGAAAACCAAAGAAATGTCTAGACACTTCAACCAATGCATAGCTACTAAAGATAAAGATAAATATCTCTCTGTTTAATTCATTTCTTTTAAACATGCATTATAATCTGGTTGAAATTTAGTTTTATTGATGTTGTTTTGTTTAAGCATATGTCGTGCATGAATATTACTTTAGGGAAATTACTAGGATATTATTATGGTTAATTGATTCTCGAATATCAATTACTACAGTTTGTTGTGTAGGTACAATGACGAGGAAGAGGTTCAGGACTATATCCTCTTCATCACAGCAAGCTACGTCGTCATCACAGCAAGCTACACCATCATCACAACAACCTACGCCACCATCACAGCAACCTTCGTTCGAAGATGATGAACCTTCGAACGATGAAGAAATAGTTGGTTTGTTAATAACCAAAATAGTGATAATTTTAGTTATTTGTTAGTGAATTTAATTTCACATTTTACATGTGCAGATGATACTCAAGTTCGTAAAGCGCGTGGTGAGACGCGCATGACTGACGTGTGGAATCTAAAAGAGGGTGAATGGATTCCAACGCGTTTTAATGACAATGGCAGCCTCTAGGTGATGAAGGAGGCATTTTTAACAAATTCACAGGTTGCGTTGCCCATGTTCCTAATCAAATCCCCCTAGATGCCGTGGATTGGCGTAGAGTCCCTACGGCAATAAAGGAGGATTGTTGGAGTATTATGACGGTATACCTAATTTTATTCATAGTACTTGAAATTCAATTATATAAGTTTAATACTTGACGCACCTAACTCTTGGGGTATATTTTGCAGAGGCGCTTTACAATCCCCGAGCCTCCATTGGGGGATACAGTGAAGCGTTGGTTCATCAAAGATTTGGGAGAAAAATGGAGGAACTACAAATGTAGTTTGAAGCACAAATTTTTCAATGAGGCCTTTACGCCTCAACATGTCAAAAGTAAAGCTCCAACAAACGTTAATTTGGAGCAATTTTACAACTTAGTCGATTTTTGGTATTCTGATGCAGGACGGGTATGACATTATTTCTTTGTATTATGGATTTGAATATAGCTTATTATTAATTTCTAATGTCTTGGTGTTAATGTAGCGTCGAAGTGAAGCTAGGAAACAAAGTAGATCACTCCAGACGTCGGTCCACGCTGCAGGATCTAAGAGCTTTGCACGTCATGCTCACGAGTTGGTACGTAGTACTTAATTAGTTTGTTTACTGGTATAATATTTATTATTAGGATTCTTATAAGTAATTTACAATTTTATCATTCTATATGGTGTTTGTGATGTAGGAAAAAGAGAAACAAGTTCCAATTGATCGAGCAGAGTTATATAAAGCTGTCCATTCGTTCTGACGGGTCTCCAATGAATCGGATGTAGCAGAGAAAATAGTATGTCACTATTACATCAATTTTGATTTGAATTATTTTAATTTTAATTCATAATTTAACTGTATGTTCTATTCTTTCAGAGGCGAATGGAGGAGATTGAACTGAATGATCCAGCAAGTTCACAAACTTTGAGCCAATCCAGAATGGGTGGCAACATCATTTGGTCACCATCTGACCGATATGCACAAGTTATGGGTCCAGAACGACATGGTCGCATTCGCGGCGTTGGACTAGGACCAACTCCTTCATCCCATCCTACCAACCCCAACATAATATCCACTCAGCTGAATCTTCTAATAACGCGGAAATGATAGAGATGCAAGATCAAATGAAGATGATGTAGTCTACAATTTCATCGCTTCAATCTACAATCAAAATGATGGCTGAAGCCTGGGTAAAAATTTTAGTTACTTACCCTCACATAATCACTATTGATTCTATTTATGTATTTTCCTAGTTAATTGTTTGTTTAACTTTTGTAGGACCAACTTCAAAACCAAAATGTTGCAAATCCCAATCCCGACCAAGTTCCACCAACATTTCCATCTCATCTCATGCAAGCCGGAAAACGTTTCATGGTAAGATAATAACATAAATAAAGACTGCCATTAATTTGATTTTAAGTGTGTACTAAGCTCTTGTATTTGTATTTATTTATTTTTATCTTTGTTCATGTCATTACTGTTTGTTAATTTTTCAATGTTGCAATGCAGACAATGTCATGGTGAGGATAATGGTGTTGGTGTGCAGTGCAAGATAGTGCTGGAGCAGATGGTGCTGGTGCAGGTGCTGAACCTGCTAAAAATTAAAGTTATAGTTATTTGTTGTTAAATGTCATTACTTATTAGTTTTTAGACTTCTGAGAAACTGACATTACTTATTTGTTGTTATTACTTATTACTTGTTTGATGCAAAACTTGTTTGAACACCATTACACAAGTTAATTGGTCAATTTTTTATTGTAGGTGTTTTTGAGATATGTTGAATTGAAGTTGCTATCAAAGAACTAATTTTTCAAACTAAGTGTTGGAAGTGTCGACACATTGAACCATGTGTCGACACATTGCACTAACACCGAGAGAGTGATTCCAGGCCATTCTAAAGTGTCACACATTGAAATAGTGTCGACACATTGCACTAACACCCGAGAGCATGTTTTCAGGCCAAATTTTAATGTGTCAGCACATACCATCAATGTGTCGACACATTGTGCGATTTTGCAGATATCTTGGAAGCAACGCCAACTCATCCAAAAAGTCTCCAAATGGTCTCAAATGACCTCCAACGGCACTCAAACTTTACAAGAAGACCCTTTGTGCCCTAGGAGCTTTAAATAGAAGAAGATGGAGAGAGAAAAGCAAGAAGTGTGCGCTATTAACTCTTGTCCTAATTTCTAGAGAGAGAAAAAGCTTTGAAGAAGAAAGAAGCTCCACCAACCAAGAAAGCATGTTCCCCCACCTGCAAATACTGTCGCTTTCTTTGAGAATCTTGTCTCTTTGCACACCTCAGTGCTTCATACTTGTTTATTCGGCTTAAAGAGCCTTTACTAAGATTCATTTTGTACCCATTCTTGAAAAACACGTAAGTGTTGGGAAAAACACTTGTCCTACTAGTTGGGTAGAAGAAATCCTCTAGGTTGTGAGGATTTGTGAGAGTGAGTTAAAGTGTAAGCTCGAAAAACACTTTGTAAAGGTTCCTTAGCACCCGGGAAGCTAAGGTGTATTTACTATTTGGAAGATAGTGAAGAAAGCCCAAGAAGTCAATAGCCTTGGGGGTGGTCATAAGTGACTGAACCACCTAAAAATCACGGTGTCATCTCTCTATCCTTATCTCTATTTATTGTCGTTATCTATTTGTTGTGCATGATTATCTATTATTTTTATTCTTCTTTAGACTCATTGATGATATAGATATGCTCTCTAGTTCTTTTAGAAAGGGTCTGTGCATATTTGGGTTTTTTGTAAAAAGAAAAATTTTTAAAAATCCAATTCACCCCCCCTCTTGGGTTGTTTTTGCACTCACAATTATATACCGTCCGAAGGGTTTTGAGTGACAGAACATGAAAATCGTCACCTAAAACATTGGCTGACGGGCTTTAGTTGACAAACCGGATGACAACTCGGTTTTGTCACCCAAAACTTTGCAATGTACTTTGGGTGACAAATTTTTTTGTCACCCAAAGTATTTTTTCTTGTAGTGGTTGTATAGGTGAGTTATATATATTTTTTAATCGATCCATTTTTTTAATGATTATTTAAAGCAATTATTTAAGCTTTATTGATTACAATTTTTGATTTAGGAAGATGAGGATGCATGGGGTTGGAAAAAGTTTTGAAGTAGTTTAGACCCACCTCGACAGTCAAGATAGACTATTTATTTTATTACGTATTATATTTTAATTGTTTCGATTTTTTTGAATATTGTGATTAATTATTTAACATTACATTTTGTTAGTAAAATTGTTATATTAATATATTTTTTAATAATTTTCTAGCAATTTCCCAAACCAATGTTAAATTTAGCGTTCAGACGACCACATGTCTCTCGACGTTCGATCAGATTCAAATGATTCAACATTTTGATTCGTTGAATTTTCGAACACGAAGATTTTTGCTTGTCCGAACACGTAGAACTGGATATCGAATAGATATAACTCTATCCATTGGAATGTATACCCAACTTGTAATTTCTTAACATCTAAAACCATGCGAACATTTGCAGCCCAAAGCATTTTAACGCATTAAGAACGTTATTGACATTTCCTTTCACTGCGTTGGAATGGTATCCGAAACATAGTGTGGGCAAAGAGGGTGGCGTTGGAATGGTATCCAAAACATAGTGTGGGCAAAGAGGGTGAAGCCACTTTTGGAGCTCTTTTTTTTTTTAGAAAAAGTGGAACTTGAAATGTCCTCTCCTGGGGGGAGAACCTCATGAAGTTGTATAGTGTCGTCGGTTAGATTTCCGGGAGTTCAAGACCGACCTCACCCAAACAATAACGAGAAAGATTGAAGACTGACCAGGATGTCGATTTAATGCTAGACTTTTTTTAAAGTGGAATTCGAGAGGAAAGGTGCAAAAAACGAACCAATCAATGAATTGCTTTCTCTCTCTCTTGCTTCTCTCTTTGTCTAGCTCAGTTCGTGAGTCTAGTTTCAGAGCTCATCTTGGGTCCAAATCAAGTTTAAATTTTGTTGTAACATTCCCATTGACTTAGTCTGTAAATCTCACCTCGGTAGGTGATCAGGTAAAGAAAAATGTGGTTCTTGTGCGCCTAGTCGAAACATTAATTTTCTACTAGGGGTAACGATCGAATGGGGTTTATTACTGATTAAAAGCAACTCCAACTAGAACACTGGTCAATGGTCATTAGGTGAGAGATTAAGCGCATGGCAATGCCGAAAGCCAGGAATGCTAGCTACTGATCTAGAGCACTGCGATTTTTTTTTTTTTTTTTTTGAAAAAAAAGGAAGCTCCTTCCGTTCGCAGAAAGAAATGCGATTTATAAGTAGCCTAACACGACCCACCCTATGGAATTAGTGGGGATGAGCAGAACTAAAATTAGCTAGAGGAGCTTTACAACTTGCAGATTGCAACTTCCCTCAAGGTGTGTCAGTTGCTATTGATGATTCAGTACAGAAGATCTCTTTCTTTTCTATTCTTTTTTCGTTTTTTTTTTTGTTGTGGTCCTTTTTGAGAAATCCAAAAAATATCTTGTTAAATCCATTATAATCCGGAAACCGACGATTAACTTGTCAATTATCTGAAGACTGAAAAGAAAGGTTTACCGGCCTCCGGAAAATGTGAGATAGATCATACTTTACGTAAATTTTTCTTCCTTCAAACATGGTACATCATACATGACCATTTATTTTCTGCAGCAGGGCAAAGTAAAAGTGAGTTCAACCAGTACAAGTGAAAGTTCCCACATCTACGTTAAATTTTTGTAATTCTGGATTTGTTAATGGATGTTTTGATGCCTGAATATCTTAAGCTACCATGCACATGCAGCATATTATTAGATTTAATGGTACATTAATGGTTTGTTGGTGCAAATTAATTTCTTATTATTTTTTCTCGTAGTTTTGGGTTATTTATTCCTTCCATGCGCAGAAACAACTGCGATTAAGTAGCCTAACACGATAATGGGCAGTGGGATTCTGGCCTCATTCCTGACTTATTTGAGGAAGACTCAGCGGATGCTATTATGAGATTACCTCTTCCAGTTTCTAAACATGAAGACCGATGGATTTGGACCAAGGAACAAGCTGCGAATTTCTCGGTTAAATCTTTCTTGAAGAATGATCAGCTGAGTAGACACTACAAAACAATTAATAATTATAAAATATTATTAATTATAACCGTTATTTTAAAATGACATTAATAAAATCAACAAAGTAAAAAATTAATAATACAAACATTAATTAACAATTGAAAGTGAAATACAAATAAATCTTAAATACACATTTTCGATGAGCAATGTTGCATATATAAAAATTAAAAGAATGATTTTTTAACAAAATTTATTATTATAAAAGGCCTCATGGTTATCGAGCAACTAATTAATGTTATCGATCGCGTTGAGTTAAAACAAAGTCCTATTGGCACTACCTTAGCCAATGCGTCAAAGATTGTGGCATAGCCTTCAAGAAGGTCCGTGGCTGTGAGATGTGGGACTTCACCTCACAAAATCCTGAATTCAACAAGATCTTCAATGATGCTATGGCGTGTACAGCCAAGATCGTGATGGCAGTGGTCCTGGCCGAATACAAAGATGGATTCGATTGCGTTGGATCATTGGTAGATGTAGGAGGTGGTACTGGTGGGATGATAGCTGAGATTGTTAATTCACATCTATATATTAGAGGCATCAACTTTGATAGCCCACATGTTGTAGCCATGACACCAGGACATGAGGGGGTCTGACAGGATCCCCAGTAAAGACCACGGCCTAGACTACCACAAGTAAGAAACATGGACCGAAACCCACCAGGACAGCCCAAAGCC
>RXIC02000003.1:206406-306655 GCA_003952965.2 Morella rubra
TGGCCAGAACATTGAGAACGTACTTCCATTCAATTGACATTTAATTTGCATGGTAAGATGGTGATTTAAGTAAAATTTAAATGCAAAAGGGGGCATGCTTAAGTTCTAAAGAGAGCAAGAACAAACAAGTTGGTGAGGTAGTGTGATATAAAAAGGTTGGTTTGATTACTGCAACTACTTTCTTAGTGTCTATTCCTTATTTTAATTCTAATTGCATTTTTGTCATTTTAATTAGAAAAAGGACAACAATGGCCAGTTAAAGTAGCTGTTTAATTTTAGCCTCAACAAAAAACTCTTGTTTGAAACTCTTTGTTGTCTAACACTACGGAGGCCTATTAAAAGTACATGCCATGATCTCAAAGAACATAAGAAAAAATAAGTTAAGAATATGATCCAAAGCTAGAGGCTTGTCATTTTTGCAAAAATATAAATCTAAGTGCTAATGAATTTAGAAATTGAGGAAATCAAGACTAAAATCAAAGTGCATATTTTCTGAAAATATTTATAGCAAACATCATACATACACCACAAAAGGTGAGGGGCATCACATCCTCCCCCACTTAAGAACAATTCCTTCTGCTTCTTCTTCTATATCGGATCCTTCTTCAGGATCGGTTTCTTCTTCACTCTCCTTCTCTAGCTTAAGTCTTTTAACAGTGCCCAAGTACGAGTGACATCCCAGGGTCATGCTTTGGGTTGCCCAAACTCACCTATGTTTGGGTTCCAGGTACTCCCTCTTCTTTGTAGTGTCCTCCTTCTTGATAATGTCCTCCTTCCTAGTAGTCTGGTATCTCTATCCTGACAAAAACAGTATATATAGGCCACAATATTAAAGGCCAAGAGCCGACGAGATGCAATCTAAGACAAGCGATCGGCTTCCATCACATATACATCAAAGAAACAGTAGCCTCACATATAACGAATAGTGATGCGCACAGACATACGCACAGTGAACGAGCAAATAACGTAGCTTGATAACCAGCACACTGGATGATATACACTACCTCCACACGCGACTCACACCACTAACACACTCCGACCGCGCACCTCATCCGATACCACACTCAACCACACTCCACTTCGAACCACGACCACTCATCACCGCCACCCTCTCTCTCACATTCGCCAAGATCGTTCTATTCTTTGGTCTCCACTAACACCATTCACCCACCTTCTCACACTCTCAATCTCTTCTCTATTGCGACATTCCTTCGCCCCTCTCTTCCGCCACTCATCTCACCTTCACTCGCGTCCTCGCTCTCTCCACTCACTGCACCACCTCCAGTCGCTATCGGCTCCACTCTCTCCTACCGCAACCCCATCCGGCAACCGACTGTCTCCCACACATCACTCTCTCCTCACGCCCATCACGCGCTCCCCTCGCACAAATCATCCATGCACCTCGCTCACTCATCCGTCTCTAGGTGGCTAGTGCATAAACATGATTATGAGCACTGACCACACACACGTTTCCATAGGTGATTTCTTGGTCTATGTAGAGTTTTATATTCTTGCAATTACTTTCCAATTAATTTTCATCGTGCTTAAATTATTTTATTGAGGTCAGTCAGAGATGTTAATGCGTTGCGCGTGCGGAGACATGCAGATTTAACCTCGGACTAAGACGTTCATAGACATTAATCTCCATTCGGGATAGCGAGTACCACTAGTCAGAAGAAGCTAGTAATTGTAGGGTATATCGTTCGCGTTGGTCCATATTCATCATTATTGAGATGAGCTACTATCTGGTCTTTGACTGATATACGTCTCCAAACTGGCTTGAGTGCATATAAACGAGGACCAGACTCACGAGATATGGTATTCACATTAGATACATCTGCTGTATTGTGTCGCTACTCAAGTCAAGGTAGGTTCAATTGAGTTTTATTGCACCTAATGCTTGGTTTTTTTAAAAAAAGGAGAGACAATAATAAAGAAAAATGGGGCTTATTTATCTCATGGTCGGCTAACTTAGTGTAGACTATTGCAAATTTTATCTTGTTGGCCATGTGTCAAAAATCTTGGTCCCTATGAGTTAATATTCAATGAATGTAATTAAATCTCTTGTCTACATAATCATTATGTCCCCATAAATTATAGCATGCCTCTAATTAATTAGCTAGAATAAAGACAAAAAAAAATCTGTGTAGTAAAGAGAACAAGTGACTCACGGCAAGCATTTTGCCGTGAGACAAGAGAAAGAAAAGAAAAAGAGGGGAGAGAAAGAAGAAAGAAAAGAGAGAAAAAGGAGGAGATCCAGCCAAGAGAGGAAGAAAGGAAAAGAGAAAGAAGAAGAAAAAGGAGGAAAAGGAAAGCTTTCAAACAAATAGAGGTAAGGGCTAGTTTATGCATATTTGGTTGGAAAAATGTGGGGTTAAGCTTGTTTTGGTTGCTGTCAATGTGAAATCTTTGTTGCACATGTTAATTTCAATGAAAAATATGTTAAACTTAGTTTTTATCATGATACAAAGTGTAAATGATGGTTGCATGTGAATACTTGTGTTTATGATGATTTTTACATGCTTTGTTGAGAAATTTGTGATGAAAGGGTTCTGATGTGAACCGAATGGCAAGGGATGGATTTTATGGTTGAAATGGCAAATCAAGGCCATGGAAATGAAGCCAAGAGGGCTTAGATGAAGTTTTGAAGCAAAATATTCATGCATGTGTTGTTTTGATGATTTTGAAGAAAGTTATGAGGTTACATGTGATTTTTGTTGCTGATCTATATTTTAATGCATGTTGTGATTATATTATTTTTATTTATGATGACTTAAATCATTAGATCTAAGGATTATAGCACATGAACATCACATGAAATAAAAAAAAAATTTTTAGTGAAAAACTCTTGCTATCCAAAACGTCTCGATGAAATCCTTGGTTTTTTTTGCATGAAAATTGGTAATGTGTAGTATATGGTCACAGTAGGTCCAGTAAAAATTTCAGCTCAATCGGAGGTCGGTAAAGGTCGAAAATGCCCTTGGAGGTCTCTAAGTGCAGTTTATTCCGGCGATTTCACAACAAAATGTTAGGCGCCTGTAAAAAGGCCGAAACGGGAAAAATATATTTGTGGCTAATGCTCACTTCACGACCATTGCAATATCCGATCGGGCACTAAACGACCTCACAATCATTCAGGCGACTAACGAACGATGTACATGATAGTACAGCGCCAATGGCAGAGATAATTTACGAGCCAAGACCACCAACAGGCTATGACCACATAGGCATATAGCATCATGGACCGCCTGAACTACGACTGAATTGACATGGACGCTTACGACGAATGTGTTACTGCGCGACGACATCTCGTGGCACCGCGACAGCATGGCAGTCCGGGAGCTAGGATGAGGATCTCGAACGGTTATCTAGTGCATACTTTAGCATGCGGAGTAACCTCAGCAAACGAGGTTTACAGCTAACGGCCCATCTCAAGAGCCTACTGTGACGACCTTAGGAAACACACATGAAGCGCGGAGGAGATTGTACGATATACGCTGCTAGACGAGGAATACTTGCGATGTCCGCGAAGGATCGACTACAGCGCTCTAGGTAGTTAGCAGACGGCGATTCGTTAAGCATTCACTGTACTGAGTTCACAGAGTGAGGACGAGTACAAGACACGAGACGGTTGATCTTCACTATCATGTTTTGTTTTGTTTTGTTTGCGGACTGTTTATTGCTATTTCTTTTTTTTTGTTGTGTTAGACAGATGGAGATAGTAATTTTTGTGTAGTGCTAAAGCATAAAAGCTCAAATGTTTTTTTTGCCTTTTTTTTGAAGGAGGTAGGTATCGATTTTCTGAAATGTTCATAACTGCTCATTCGGTGGTACATCTTAGCATTAGAACTGACATAACACATCTAGGGAAACCCAATCGAGCTCCACCATCTGCAGTAATGATAGAAGCTATCTGTAGACGACTGGACGTGCAGGATTACTAGCACTGTGAGGCGACTAGGGATAGAGATCTACAGCGATATTCGTGATGAAGCACAGGTATGATCTCCTAAGCGTATATCGGCCTGACAACTTAGAGGAGAACTGAGGAAGCAAACAATAAACCTACGTAGCACCTATTGGCAGGCCAAAGAAGGTAATTCCTCAGCTCTCATTGTCTTCCTCACAGAGAGACAGTTCTTTTTCTAAGATGTACCACCAGCAGTATGAAAATTCAGAAAAAATATATAAAACAAAAAAAAAAGGCTTTTGAGCTCTTTGATGCACTTTAGTACATCTCCCACAGAAGTTGCTACTTATTTTTTTGTCAACATAATTATAAAAGTTGAAAGAAGCAATTTGATTACAAGGTTTCTTGCTGAACAAAAGCAATTTGTTAATGTGTATTTCAATCGAAAGAATACATTTGTGCCTGACTCAATAACTATCCTCCATGCCATTATCCAAGAAGTTAAATGGAAGACATGTAAAGATGCACGTGCACAATGCATGCAACACAGCAAGAACAAAATAATAGGCCTGTACTTCAACAGAAAAGTTATGTGGGATGCAACATATGTAATTTAATAACACTGGATAAACACTATAAAAGAAGCAAATGACAATGCAATCCACATGATAAAACCCCATATATTCAAGGTCCTGACAACCAAAGGGGAACATCATGTGACGCAAAAAGGAAATCCAAGGAAGCATTGAATTGAGACACGTCTTTCTTTAATCCAGATTAGTCAACATTTGCATACTAACTAGATCACAGCCAAAAGGTTTCAGTGACATACAACTCCAGCATCTCAAGGAATAAAGAAACAAAAAGATTCAACTATCCTGGTAAGCACCAGATGACACAAGGCCCAAAGGATTTTTAAAAGCATATGACATAAGAAGCACATAACAGATCTACTAAAAAATTCTAAAAGGATTCAGTGCATTGTATAGTTCTTCAACGCAGTTAGGCATAAAGGGAAGGGGGTAACAATAAACAAATAACCAATCAATCATTCCACAAAAAGAAATCTTTCAGCATGTTCGAGAATTAAGAACTATAGTGAAAGCACGGAACTAGTGCAACATAAGTCATCAACTACTGTAAACAACGAGTGAAGATCATCAACATCAATGCCTACAAATTCAAAACAATCTATAACATTAATATTCTGTAATATGATAAACAGACATGAAGGGTTGGACAAGGGTCTACTACACTCACAATTTAAAGCAAGATACAAATTCCATACAAATATATATATATATATATATTTATATATGAAACAGAAACAAGTACATAGTGCGTTCATCATGAATGCATACAAATGCAATTTTGTCCACACGCTGCAGAAAATGTAATAAGCATGCGCTACTGTGGGTTGAAAAGGACATTCATGTGATGTAATGCTCTTTCTTTGGGAACAAATGATGGTGACATTACAACTACTTCTCATGCTAAAGTCTAAAGCAGCATTGTAATTATGGTATCCACATTTACTTGTAGTTGATAATGGACGAAACTAACCAAACAGTAAAGACAACTGTTACAATATAATGTTCACCACCAACCACTAAAGTATAAATGATTGCAGTATTAATCTAAATATATATACAAGGAAAAGGAACATACAATATACTAGATGAATGGGAAACTTCCAGACCAATTTTAATCATCTTAGCAAAAGAACGCAAGGTATACAAGGAAGACAAATTTGGAAAAATATATATATAAAGGTAAGGGTGACATCACAGTGTCCCTGAATGATAATCCTTTACACTGTGGACTTCACCTTTGTAAAAATGGAAAAAGCATCAACCATATGATTAGGCAGAAAAATGGATTAAATATTATCACAGATTTCGAAGAACTAGTAATCACCATTAGAACAAGTTTATTACTACTGTTACTTTCCGTTTTTAGTAATCTTGTACAAAAACGGTCTGTAGTTAGAAAATGTAGCCTCATTAGCAGATAATGATCCTCCCGTTACAACGACGAAAGAAAGCTAGCTGAGGAGCAAGAAATCAAAGCCAGGAAGACGAAAAAGTTGATAACATCACGTGTTAAAAAAGATACAAAGATTATAGAACGATGTTACTAAAATCTTATCCGTAAATCGTAAACAGAGGAAGAATTAGCCTACAATGCCATTCATTCCGAGTTCATCGATCAACTATCTTAAAACCTGGTAAAAGGTTTCAATTTATTGGATTACCATAGCTTGAACCGCCAAGCAATCCTCCGCCGGAGGCTGCATACACATCAGAGGGGTCAAGGATTGGAGACGATGAGGAGGCCCCATTTCTTCCTCCACCCCCACCATTACTACTACCACCACCTCCTAAATGCAGCTCGGATATATTAGGATAGCCATCTCTATTTTCAAGCCCTTGATCATACAGAAACCCTTTGAACACATGGCCACCGATCTTTACAACCGCCTGATAAGCATACTCGTCCTCCCCATCTTCCACCGCCGTCACTCGCACGCACTTGAAAACTGCTGGTGCACGTACTTGCCCAGGCAATGTCTCTTTAAAACTTGCATCTGTTCATAATTCAGCACAAAAAAACCCTACACATAATTCAGATGACAGCAACCCTAAACGTCCCCTAAGCATATTATTAGATTGCATTGAATGGAGGTCATATGTGCGAAGGCGAAAGTTAAAGAAAGATAGAGATAAGAGTAGGTGAGAGAGAGAGAGATAGCAAAGCTCAAACCTTGGTGACTGGAGCTCGTGTCAAAGCTTCTCGGGGGAGTAGTATTAGAAGTGGAAGTGTGAGAGTTGGTTGTAGTTTGCGAGTTAATGAGTCTAGGTTTCTTCGAACCAGAGGTAGCTCCAGAAGAGCCTGCGGCTCCAGAAGCAGACACACCCATCAGCTGGCGTTCCCTCCGACGAGCTGCTGGCACCCACGTGCTCTTCACGTGAGTCGTGCAATCAAAACCACGACTCTTGCAACAAGTCCTACACCTTCTGTGGCTGCAATCTTTCTTCGCCTGGTTCCCACAGTCTTGGCACGTGGTCGTCCCCGCGGAGGACGTCGTCGTAGCCGAGCCACCAATCCCACCGCTACCGTTACCGCCACCACCAGTTTGCACCAAGTTCCCCGAGCCACTGTGGTCAAGAATTGAGGGTTTCTTAAAGTAATGCCCATGCTGGGCGGTTTGCTGATTGTTCTGCCAGAGTTGAATTCCTCCACCACCCCTATTCCTATTCAGCATATTGTTATCATCGTCAACGCCGATGTTTGGTGGAGCGAGACAAGGAGTAGCCGTGAGGAGAGGGATGACGCCCACGCCCATGCCTACGCCGAGTGCAGTGGCTGGGTTGGAGCCATTGATGGAATGAGGATCGGAGATGATGGGGTCATGCTGATGGTGATGGTGGTGATGGTTATTGTGGTGGAAAGACGAGGCAGGCGCAACAACGAAGAGGTCGCGAAGTCCCACCATGCCCATCTCGGCGGAAGCGAGGCCGTAATTGATGGGCCTGGAGGGCGCAGCGGACCACATTCCGGAGGAGGGTCCGGTGCTGGCTCCTGCGGCAGAGGGTCCAGCATTGAAGCCGAGTGAGAGCTCATCCGGAGCGGCGCGGCCCGCCGCTGAGGAAGACGTAGCAGCCCAGTCTGCGAAGGCTCCAGAATCTGAAGGTAACCTCCTTGTAGTAGCCACAACTGATGCTCTTGTCGACAAAACCCAATCTTGATAGGAAAGCGTATTCCTAGTACATAATATTTAAAGAGAGAGCGATAGAGAGATTTTGTGATCTTTAACTCAATCTATGGACATATCTTCGCAGGTGATGTGTGTGGGGTCTCTGAAATTCTCCCAGAGAGATATTATGAGGGGGGCAAAGAGAGAGAGAGAGAGCAGAGAAACAAAACGATTAATTTCGATCGAGCGAGAGATCTTGTTTTGTTGGGTGGCTTTCTAACTATCTCGCTCATAAGAAGACTAACTGCTGCTGTGCCGCCTGCTTCTGCTTCTGTTGGCAAGACGACTACTACTGTCACTTTGGCTTTTCTGGGGAAAAAAGGCTTCTGTGAGAAAGAGAGAGAGACGACTGAGTTTCTGGGAGGTGGGGGGCCAGACAGAGCAGGGAGTGAGCAGTGAGTGAGTCTGAGATAGAAAAAAAACAAAACAAAAACGCAATAACGACCTTTCTCCTGCGTTTTCTGCTGTTATTATTTTTGCCCACCTTTCTCTCTCGTCATCATCACCATCATCATCGTCATCATCTGCTTCTTCTTCTTCTTCTTCTTCTCTTCTTCTTCTCCTTCAATTCCCTTCTTCTCTGAGCCTCTTTATCTCTTTCCCCTTCTCTAAAAGCCTACACACACATACAGACCATCTCTTTCTTCCCCCCCTCTTGAGCTCTATATGGCTTCCTAGAAAGCGAAAACTAGGTGGGTTCCTCTCAACCTCTCTCCCCTCTCCCTCTCTCTCCAATAATAACGCTAACTATAGTAGAGAGTGTAATAAAGACTTTTGTTCTCTAGTTTTTGTAAATCTATGGCCCCTCCGAAGTCGCATGACATTTTTCTCATTCATTTAAGCAAAACACCTTTCACTCTCTCTGTGTTATATTCCTAAAACCCTTTTAGAAAGCGCGTGGGCGTGTCCTACTGTCCTCAAAATCACACCTCCAATACCCTAGGGCCCCCACTGCAAGGACCCATCCCATGATTTGCTTGGGCCAGGCGCGTGCTCACTACGCTCATTTCTAATAAAAAATATTTTCCATTAATTAAACGTGGAGTCCGAGTAGGCCTCGTTCTACAGTCGCCATATCTATCTGTTTTGTCGATTAGATTGGATTTCTTGTCATGTGGGAGGAAGATTGGGATGAACATTGTCAGATCGTTACCCGTAACTAGTAGATAACTCGGCAGTTCGTCTCGGTTTTCCTTTTTCTTTTTAAATAAAAATTCTCTGTGTCAGAATTCAAATTAAAAAGGACTTTGGTAAGAAATTGTGAAAATCGTATAGCAAAAATACAGAATTTTGTGGTTGAATTTTTCGTAATAAAAATAATGAATAAAAAGATAGAAGCTAATCAAGTGCATGCACTCGAAATGGTGGATGCATCTTGTATCATTCGGATATAGTGTTTAGGATGTTAAAATTTTATTTTTATTAAATATATTTTTAAAATTTTATCTTTATTTTTATTACTATTTATAAATTTCAATACATTTTTTTTTTAACACCAACATAAAATTTTAACAAAATTTTTAAAATTTTATATCCAAACACACAAATATATATATATATATTTATAATTATTTCTCAATCAAAAAATATATTTTCCTGGACAAACAGGCCTAATTAAGTGCAAGCCTCCCATGTAACAAAACACCAGTAATTCCAAACAGCATCTTGAAATACTTTGTTAGAGTTATTTTCTTCTGATTACATACTGAGGGGTATACCTTCTTGGAAGATTAGAGTTTTCATCTTTGTTATCTGGGTTAAGCCTATCTTTTATATAAATAAAGCCTTTCCGTATGAGAAAAGAGTTCGAACTAGGAGTAGGGCATAGGATTGACTTGTGTTGCAATCACAGCTCCCTGCGATATTTTGACTTGTTTCCTGAATAAATTAGGTTGCTTAGAGGAGAGGTTAGCTAGGTTGTGCCTCTGTTAGTAACTTTGACAAAATAGTTGAAGGTACGTGATAACAGCACATGAAATTCCAAAAGAAAAGATCTTCGCCGTCTCCCTTTCGCCCTTTGCTTGCTCTTTGGGGCCAGGAATGCTGTGCCGTCGGTCGCTTATACCAAGGTTCATTCAATTAGTCCTTAACCTCGCGACCTTGTGGAACTTCCTCTTTTTCAAAGCACGCTTACATCTCTCTCTCTCTCTCTCTCTCTCTCTCGCAAAGTGTTAGTAGATTTGGAAAGCACTTCTTTAGTACCACGTTTTAAGTGTGTCTAGATGGAAAGCACTTGCTCAACTTATTCTCTTTGGGGGCTTAAAGTGTTTTTAGGTTAGCGTCAAGTTAGATGTTTTTACAAATATTATTGCGCCCGTATGGAATCATTTTCTGTATACTAGCTTTTTAGGAAGAAAAAAAGGAAGGGGCGTTTTAGTGCTGCTGGTTCTAGGTTCTGGTTCTAATCCTAGGGCATTTTGAAAGCCGCAATTAACTACTGTTTTCCATATTTTGTAGTTTTAATTAAGTCATGTCCACCTTCTCTCTCTCTTTTTTTTTTTCTATTTTAATCGTTAATGGCTGCTTTCAATTTCTCTTCTCTTTTCCTTTTTTTTTCCTCTACGCATAACGTTCATAGCATGTTCTATACAACCCTTAGGGCATATAGTATAATGTTGTCAACCTTTTCTTATATCATATTAAAAGGTATAGAAACAACTTAATTTATTTCATTGATTTGTCTGCAGCCTCGTAGATTATTTATATTGATTCCTCCCACCCATATGCCCGATCCCTGTCTAGGGCCCAAGTAGGAGCTAACTACTGATTCTGCCCTACTGTGCATGCCTATCCTCGAGAACCCTTTTTCTCCATCCAATAATCTTAGTAGGCTGCACAGAGTAGCCCTCTACATACGGCGTCGTTATTATTCAAATATTTTCTTTCATGGATTGAACACACATCTTTTCCTTTGTTTAAGAGAATTCAACTGCCCATACTTCGATTATACCCTTTTGCCGAAGGTTTATACAAAAAAATCCCTATGGTAATGTGCCTTGTGTACGTATACTTGAGTATAAAAATAGGAAGGTGAGACTATCAACGATAATAGGACAACAGGAGAAAGAATTGACATGGTGGGTAGAAAACTTTGCTATATAACGACTATAATATGCAAAAATAAAAAATAAACTAAATCTTTGTGTTAGGACCATGTAGCCAAACCTATGATCTCTATAGAGAGACAACCCACAAACTCGGGTCCAGGAAAACTTTAAAACCTACACTAGTAGACAAGGAAAGGATGTGCTAGTGGGGCTACGGAAGCCATGACCCTAGCTACCAAGCTGCTCTACATTTTCCCCATCTACTATAGACTTTCGATTTTTTTTTTTTTTTTCTTTGGAAATGACATGTATCATCCCCAGCCCCATGCTCGATCTCTTTATTTGTTTGTTTCTCTGAGTGTATATATCATGGCTCTCAAATACTGCTTCACGTTACAGTAGATCATTGCATGTACTTCGAAGGTTCAACAATTGTTAATATTTGGTAATACCGAATGATTGTATGGATATAGAAAGATTAACAGCGACAAGTCCCTACGAAATCATAATTACTTTGATTTGATGGAATTATATAATATCGTATCACTTCATTCATGATATTCTGCACTGTTTTATACAGTTAACAAAACAAAAAGAAGATCAGAGAAAATGTTTTTCCAGTGTCCGTATTTCTTTTCTCTAATAATTGAAAGAGTATCAACAAAACAAAAGGACAAACAGTGAGCACTCTTCCCTTCTCTAACCTTGTCATTTTCCCCATATCAAAGTTTACAATAATTTGGGTTAGGTTTAAAGGAACATGTCAAGAATAAACTGATGCTGATACTGAAAAGATATTGGAGAGGGAATTTATCAAATTGAAAACCATATGTGTGATCCAATGAAGTATACAAAAGGGTACAAGTGAAAGGAACAATTTTGAACAAGAATGTATATTTAACTTTGTAATTCTCAGAAGAAGAAAGCGAAAATTATAGAAAAAAAGAAAAGAAAAAAGAGAAGAAAAGTGTTGTCAACTCAACATCAGATTATCCTTCTATTTTAGGTGCAGTGTATATAACTTGCATTAAAAGTGAAGGTCGTGATCATTTGGTCCCTGCAAATGGAGTGGGCAGTACTTTTTTTTCTTCTTTTTTTTTTTCTGAAATGGAGAAGGCAGTACTTATTTCTATAGAAAAAAGGTTGGTGGATTGACCCAATAATTAATCAAACTTAACACAAAATTATCACTTATACCACACCATTCTCTCGCAAAGTGTTGGTAGATTATGGGAGGCAATTTTGGCCAAGAATTCACAAGCACTCTCTCTCTCTCTCTCTCTCTCTCTGTGTATATATATATATATATATATATCATGTTATGGAGTTTCTGGTTTCAGGTTGAAGCTGGCGAGGCGATGACAGTAGCGTGCTCTACAAACCAAGACAGATACGCTAAAAGGGAGGGGCTTAACTTGATCAGGGGGCATCTTTCCTTTTCCTCCAGCCCTTTAGAACTCTGGAGGTATGAGGCATCTGAGAAGGCATGCATGATCGATGTAGCTAGGTAACCTAGGCGCTAGCTAGCTAGCTATATAGCTAGGAGGGAGAACTTAGTTAGGTCATTAGCCAGATAGAGAAGCAACTTTAGAGTTAAAAAGCCTATTTGAGTTAGAGAGACATGCCCTTTCTCTTTTGGTAATGTCTAGACAGACACACACACCAAGTCACCAACCAACAATTTCCTCAATGCCCTTACTTTTTCACTCATGATCGACATTATAACCTTGTAAGGGCTTTGAATGCGAATGAATGAACCCCTTTTTGGTAGAAGTCCAACAAATATGGTTTGCATGTAAGCTTAATTAATTAGGCTAAACATACTTACAACTAACTTTACGCATATGATCAAGAAACTTGTCAAATCATAGCGTGTACCAAAATAACTTTGCTCAGCGGAAAACTTCATCCAGAAGTATGATGACTCCAGCAGCTTGAGCGAGTGATATGGAAAAACTGACGATGTTAAAAATTAAAGCAAGCAAATAGAATACGGCACCAAAGGTATCATTACCCGATGGAGGGATAGCACTCAATCATGGATCATGAGAATCCACTTCCATTGTCGCTTTCCAAACTACAAACATACCACTCAAACTTTTGCGGCCAATTATAATAAATACATCACAGAGAATTTTTCTGTCCTTTCTTGTTCTTCTTCTTTTTTGTAGGTGGGGTTAGCTAGATAGATCAGGACGATCCTCTTAATTACTAGTAGAATATGGGATTAGGCATACTTGAGAGGAATCGCTTCAACTAATATGATCAAAAAAATAGAAACAAACAAGTTTTTAGTATGGACGTGAAAGGTACCGTTTGTTGATAAACAAACCCTAGAGTTGGCAAGTAAAAACTCTCCCACTCATTTACTTTGCGTTTAAGGAGAGAGGCCGCTACATGTAGCCGGAGTTTGTCATGATGTTAAATCTATCAAGTGCGATCAAGTTGGACTAAATCCTTCTGAATCTAATAAACAAGAGATGCCGTGAATTTCACTCATTATTAAAAAAAATAGAAACAAACATAAGTTCAAGGATTAGCAGGTCGGAGCTTAACGTTACACTGCATTATTTCTTAATTATCTCCTAACCTAAAGGGGAGGATCAAACTGAAGTAAAAGTTGTTCAACCGAGTAATATAATTTCCATACAAAGAATATACTAAAGTTAATCAACGGTATATAAATTCTCTATCTCTGCAGACAATATATGATTTATAAAGTTTACAGGCAATAAAAGTCATTCTCTAGTTTATAAAATTGATCATTTCCCCTTTTTTTCTTGTTAATTAAAACCTTATTTGGGTAGCACAAAATATTTTTGAAACTTTTTATACAAAATACATACCTTTAAACAAATTTTAACTCAGCTTTTCTTATACAAACTCTAACAAAATAAATTTATTTTTTTGCTTTTCATCAAAACACAGGAATCGATGGAATTGGTTGATATTATCAGAAAATAAATCAGACACAGTTTTTTTTTTTTTTTTTGCAAGAGCAGAAGCCATAAAAATTGCAGTGTTCATGTGTGTTTCCTTTTGAGCTGCACATGGAAAGGTAATTGGAACTTGAAAAGAAAAGATACAAGAAGAAATGACAAAAGCAAACTCTGAAGTTTACTTTGAAAGGGTAGGGCTACCACTGGAATCAAACTGGCATGCATAGATGTTGACACTTGTAAAAGGAAGCCAGCTTGCCCATCACATTCACTCTCGTCACATCGCACGTTAACTCCATTATGTCAATAAATTCTCATCACCGTCCATTCCCCACTCATCGTTGACCGTAACACAGTACTCCCGGACAATTCCGAAATAATCACCCGCTCAACTTCTTCTTCGAAGTACATTGATCAAATTCTCAATATGTCCAAAAGAACAATTTTTTATTTATTATTTTTGTTCCTCAGAATATACACATCAGGACCCGGTTAGTCATGGATGACGGGCTCTAATTGGGCTAACCATAATCATAAAATTCGTGATTTAAATGGTGAGTATGTCTTGAGACGTCATGCAAATGTTGAAATTTTGTATGGTGTAATTTCAGTATAATTTTGTGTAAAGATAAATTATATAAAGTTGTAAAAAGAAATAACTATGATTTAAGATATAAATTTAACGTTCTAAGATTAGTTACTTCATTTAATGAGGTAGAAAATAAAATGATGTGGTTTAATCTGAACTTCGACTTATTAAATAATGTGACCAGTTTTGAAACGTTAGAATTATATTTTTAAATCACAATTGTCTTTTTTATGGCTTTACACAAATTATTTTTCTAAATTAAAATTTTAGCTATTCTTTAGTTATTCTAAAATTTTGAAGAAAATAATAATAAATTATTTCCCTTTCTTCCATCAAATCATCTTTTCTATTATAATAAATATAAAAAAAATTATTAAATAATTCTTTTCAATTTTTTACCAATTTTCACAATTTTTTTTATTAATTTATCTCAGAATATCATAAAATTCTAATTCATAATAATTTTTCAACATTCTCAAAATTTTAAACTATAGGATTAGGCTTTACAATCTATTGTGACATGATATAACTGCTCCACTATAGTTGCTTTTGCTTTCACCAGACTAATCCTATGTTATTTATCTGTTTTTTCTTCTTCCTATCAAAATCACAGTGTCCCATAAATTGGACATATGCTAGAACTGGAGAAGAAAGAAATGATAGAAAGTGCGAAGAAAAAAAACTGATAGAAAGTGATGGCGATGATAAATAGGCAACCAGCTGCCACAGAAGCTGACAACGAGAGTCGTGTTCAGTGTCAACATTAGAGGAAGGTTTCTGTACGTTTTTACTTACTGTTTGTCCAAATCGTTCTTCTATACAGAACAAATATGCCGATTGAAATTTTATATTAAAATATTTGAGAATTCCTGGTGATCTTTATTTATTAATAACTTAAAAACTGCTACTCTACATTTATATTATAGATACAAATAAATTTATTATTAAATATTTTTTTTACTTATATATTTTTTTGTTATTTCACTCTTTAACTACAAATTTTATACACTTATTCTATATTTAATTTGGATGAAAATTAATATTTTATCTTAAAAATGACGAGTTCATCTGCACTGCGATGTGGGTGAATTAGTAGTTATTTTGCTGATAAAAAAATATTAATTTTTGTCTAAATTATTGGTGAGGCCGGGATTTAAAGTGTACAAAATTAATTGTTGAAGAAAAAAATTGTAATAAAATTGATAATTCAAAATGTATAATGTATAATGTACAAAATTGATTTTTTGTGTAGAAAATTGATTCATGAAAAAGAAATATAAAGAAATTAATAATTTGGGATGTATAGTATATATTAAAACCGCAATAGTTGATAGGTTAAAATGTTTTTTTTTAATGCTCATGGCTGCGCTAGCAAAACAATAGTATATTTGGAATTGGAATTTACACATCACTCAACTTCTCAAGGGCCTGCAGCCTGCTGAACTTGACTTGGTTTTTAAAAAAAAAAAAAAGGTACGTGTAAATATTTCATTTGCTGATCCATATATTTATAATTTGTAAAATAAAATATTGGGTATATCTATAGACCTCATACAGGATCGTTAGCATAATGGACAATTCAGTACCTTTTTTTTTTCCTTTGTGCAGACTACTCTTAAGGCAAAGTACTTTGCTTGATCCAGACATTTCAGGTGACTTCCTGTTTTTGTACCGTTCACTGAACCCTTAGCAGCGTGCACTTCCATGATTGATTCCGAAGTGTACTGAAATGAGGAAGCTTTCCTTTCTTTTCACTCCACGAGACAGCCCTTTGACTGGGATATATACAGCCCTTTGACTGGGATATATACGTGCTCTAGATGTTATAGCTTGTAACAGATCGGTACTCTTTTTTTTTTAAACAGTTGGGTATACTTCACTTATAAATAACCGTTACCCACAGGCTTCAATCCAAAATTTTATTTCGGAACGTTGGAAAATTGAGGTTGATAGGATTTTGTGAGAAATTAGTAAAAAAAGTAAAATTTTAGAAGAATTAAGTAAAAAGAGAGATAATTTGAATGAATTTTTTTATATTTATTATAATATAACCAGATGATTTAATAAGTAAAGAAAGATTATTTTAAAATTATTTTATTTAATTAAAATTTTAAGTTAATTATATTAACAAACTAAAATTTTGAAATAAATGCCCTCGTTGTCATAGCAAAATGTAGCGCTCCACGATACTCTGACGTAGGTGCTATATATCTCAACTAATGGGGTGTTATGACCTCTCACGGCTAGCCCTGTGGCCAAGGGCGAGTTGTGAACTCAGACACATGAGTTCGAATCTTGTTCGAATGAGACTCGTGGCTTACTCATTGTTATTTACAGTAATTTCAATATATTTGTTGTGTGCAATCTTGATTAGGAAGTGTTTATATTTTTTTATATTGTTGACCGAGATTTGAATATCTTTTCTTTTATTTGGGTGCTCGAGAAGTCCGATGATTAATTTAAGTGTTAGGTGTTTATTTGGGTGCCAGCATAGCATAACTACGATGTTAGTCATGTGTTTAATGGTCTTCTTGTTATAATAAGAAAATATGAGAGGATTTTAAGTTATTGAGCTTAATAGAATTAATAATCTGTGGACATGTGGCAACATTACAAGGTTTTGTGACAGTGATTGTATTGATACTCAATTGTTTGATTAGAACAAAATAAAATACTTTGAGACTTCTATTTTTTGTTGTTCTTAAGGGGATATTCACTTTTTTAACTCCTCAACTTATATCCAAATGTCAAAAAAGAGGTCGAAACTACTAAAATTATCATATTTAATTACAAAATTATCAAAATTGATTAACATTCACTCATATTAGAAGATTTAACCGTCAATATTATACCAAGTAACCTGTTTTCTGCTCATTTATTTATCAGATCTTACAAAAAGGTGAATATTAATACATTTTAATATTTACTAGGAATAATGTGACGAATTTAATAGTTTGAATATTTGTTTGACATTTTAAAGTAAATTTAAATATTGAAAGTGATGTTTTCATCTTACATAATTAGGGAACTATTCGGAAACAAGCTAAATGTGTTCATTTCAACCTAAGGATGGATCAAATCTAAAAGACAACATCGAACTAACTCAAACTAATTCTATAGATTAAAGTTAACCAATGCATTAATGTGGTGATTATCTGTAACTATAAGATTCAAAAAACAAATTCCACAGCATGCCTAACATTCAGGGTTTTCTTCGGCATGATCTCATGAGATTGTCAATGTTGATACGATCGATTAACATAGTACTCCATGCCTGTAATATTGATGTAGAGCTTGTAAGCTCGTTCCTATTTTATGGCCTTAGAGCCTAGAGGGCATTCGAGCAACTGCTCTAAGTGCAGTAGCAATACTGATCTATGACATGTTGGCTGCCCAGTGCATAAGTTGGTGGAGGTCAATGAGTATCGGCAACATATTGAAAAAAATTTACCGGTCAAAATTGTATGATTAGAATGGTAGCTCGATGGTTAGGGCATATATGAGATGTGTAGATAAGACACACGGTTTTAGGTTTGATTTTTCTTTAAATTAAATTGATAATTTTATTAGAGATGTGAGTTGTGGATGAACTGTATTGATCATTTAAAGTTTATCTGTGTATTAGGTAAGTTTACTGTGATAAATTTATTGTACCTGTACATAATTTAACCCGTGCTAAAAACAAATTTTATATTATGAATCTACAAATTGATTACCGTTGCCCTAGCTACCAAGTCCATTGCAAAGATTTCAACGCCAGAAATGGAAACTATTTTCTTGAAAAACGATGCTCGAGAGAGAGGAGAAGTGAATTAAGCTTCATAGAAATTATATTTTCTAAACCGACACGTGGTCTCTTTATTTGGGTTGACTTAAAAGATTTTCAAACCAGAAGGATATTTATAAATTGGTTAATAATTAAATAAATTTTGTAAACAAGCTTAGCATTTCCCATAAGAGAAATGTTTTGAATGCAGTGAAAAGCCCAAAACAGATTAGAATCTAAGTCGAACCATAATTTAATTCTATATAACAAGGCTCGAGATATGGGGTATGGATTATATCTATATGGGGAATCGGCAATTGAAGCAGCCACAAAAACATCCAAACAAATAGGATACAAAAAATATTATCAAGCCAATTTGACACTAAAAATATATATATAAGACAACAAAAATATATTTAATGTAATTATATAAAAAAGAAATATTTGGTTTTTATTTTTTGAAGAGCTAAACTAAGTTTAATATTACTATTTTTTTTCTCTTTATTTTTTCCAATGATGCCCTTCTAAAAGAGGGACCCCTTACTAATTTTATGAGAAACATGAAGCCGAAAGGATGGCAGCTAAGGACTTTATGATATATTAAAAAAGAGTATATAAAAATAATAAAAAAGATTATGGTGGAAAAAAGGTGGTGGATTGATTGGGCCATTAGAGTGGGGAAATTATTGGAGGAGGGGTCGAGATGGAAAAGATATGGGGGGGCCGACTGGGAGTCGTACGGACTCTTCGAGACAACACGCCACCTCCGTTAATTTAGGTTTCGTTGTCGCTCCATTATTATGGTCTCTCAGCTCTCCTTGAGCTCCGTGCCTTGTCCGTGCCGTGGTCCTTACTCTCTCTCCCTCTTTTGTTCTCTTCTATATAAGTTTTCTATTCCCTTTTTTTTAAAAAAAATTTGTTAATATATTTTTTTTTAATTTATTTTGTTTCTGAGTTAACAGAAAGTTCCCGTCTCTCTCTGTTTGTCACGTGCAAAGGACTTCTTTATATCCTTTTCCCATTAAATTATCACCGACCACGGCGATTTTGTCGACATGTCACCTCATTTGAAATCATGTCATTTGCGAATTTATTCTCCTGCAACTTTATTTTTCATGGGATTTCAGGTAAAAGTCCCCATCCGATCAATTTTTCTGTCTAGAAAAACACCGTATTTTTATCAAATTTTGTACAGTCTATGCCGGTCCACGGTATGCCGGTAATTAATAGGCACTGAATATCGGTCATCGGTATTTAATTTTTCTTCGGAGCATGTTCGTTTTTTTTTTTTTTTTTTTTAATTTATTACATCTTATTTTTTACATTTTAATCTTAAATATTAAAAAATATATTTCAATATAACTAAATATTATTTTTTTTACATATATTAATATAATTTAACAACTTTTACACCATATTAAATAAAATTAAATATTATCTAAATATTCACACTATTCTTATAATTCTTAAAATTTTTTCAAAATCAAAAAAAAAATCGGGACATTGGGACTTGTGCGACACTAGCATAAGAGGTGTTAACGAAGACAGAAAAAATAATAAGGATAAAATTAGAGGATTGAAATTTTGAATACCCTAATATGACTCTGGATAAAATTAGGATTGAAATTTAGGAAGCATCGTATTAAATTAAATTGTAATTGGAGGGGCTAATTTATATCCGTAAAGTAATACAAATACCTTATAATTTTCATAGTTTTGGAAGTACTAAATAATAAAAGAAAAGTCCCTTTTGAATTTTTAGAATAAGTATTTTTTTTTTTTTTTTGTATCTTTGAAAGTATAATTATCAAAGTGGATATATATTTATTTCTATCTTGGGAGACTTGGGGTTCTTGGAGATTGTCCCAACTTGATGTACTGTACTATTTTTATCTGCATTTTTTTTTTGTTTCACAAAAGGATCCCGAAAGAATAATACTTCGATCACAAGACGATATTTAATGCTATAGCCAATAATCGGCCGCATAATTTAAAAGACCCAATTATAGGTTCGAGCAGAGTTTAATGGTTGCCTTAGACCGTCGACGTGGGTCTTCGTAGCCCCAGTGTTACGTAGCTAGACCCACCCAGTGTATGACCCCCGACATTTGACCTCTGAAAGTAACAAAACATGACCAAATTATAAGAGCCGGGCATCGTTGAATGGAACCAAACTTTTTTAAATAACCTTCAGTACGAAGAACCTTTCAGGGAAGCATCTGAAGCAAAGTTATAGCTTGGAACATGCATAAGTACTGTTTCTCGAAATGAAGCGTCGAAGTTATCGCGTTGGGGTAGATATTTGAATTGAGGATTTGGAAGAATCCTTCCAACGTGACCTCTTATGGCTGAGAAGAAACTAACCAAAAGCAACAGGTGCAAAGGAAACGTATCGTGCTGGATTTGAGCTTGACTAAAGCCTACGGATGCCAGCAATAACTTTGATCCCATGTGGGGTGGGTGGGTGATTGCTTTCTGCTTCCAATGGTTAATTAGCTTTGACTTTCCTTTCAGCTTTGTCGGGCCAATGGGTGTTCCTTGAGCAAGATTTCGGTAGCTCGACGTATTTACAACGTCTTGGTTTAATTAAGGTGGCTTATATATATGGTTTTGGTTTTTTATTTTTTATTTTTTTTTCCCAGTTATGTACGTGTTTTATTGAGGAATAATGCTGTTTTGAGGTTTTTTTTGGGTGTGTGTTTATGTCTTGATTAAAATCCTAATTACTCATTGTGGTAACAACCTAAATGGTGCAAACTATAGCTTACCATAATTCGAATGTAGTTGTGGGTTGAGCACTATAACAAGTGAAATGAAAATTCTAAATATTTTAATGGGAAGAATACAAAATTAGAATATTAATAATCTAGCACACCTAAACCATAAAGCAACTAATGAGTGGGTATAATTTTTATATTGTTAATTGGTAATTGAATCCTCTGATTAACCTGGTGTTTAAAAGTGGGACAACTTGAGTGCACGATCAAATATGTGTGTTAACATGTTAAATAAAATATAATTTTAAATAATAAAATTATCTCTTTTTATTATTTAAAATTTTAAAATAAGTGACGGATTAATCTCATCCAATCTTAATATTAATTATTCTTTTAATATATGATATGAAACAAAAATGCCATATATCTCTAAAAAATTAACGTTCCAATTATCTAATTTGATCAAACTAAACTGCTTTATCTTTCAAAATTAAAACCCTTTTATGTCTTTTCCTGTTTGTTATAAGTTTGATCGAAACACATCACGCAATTTATACAAAATATGCAAATTTTCTGATCTAAATAAAAGGTGGATCATCGAAAGTATAAAAGGAAAACTGATATACGAAATTGTGTTTTTCTTTGCTTCGACGTAAAATGAGAGCAGGCCTAAAACAACACTCGTATAATAAATTGAAAACTTTCTCGTCGATTGTACGATTGAACTTTCTTTTTAAGGAATAGATTCTGGGGAGAGTCAACCAATGTTTTTATGTTTAATTGTTTAAACAAAGGTGTAATGCCATTCAATTAGAAATAATTAATAAGGACAACACAACATTAAAGCATATATATAATTACCGTTGTTTTTAATTAATATCACTCCCAAATGTAATTAAGAAATTAACTACTTTCTTAATGACTCTGGGATTGGTGGATCAGATTCTCCCGTGATGTTAGACTGCTGTCTTTTGGTTTAGGGCCGCGAAGTAGAAGAAGAAGAAGGAGAATAATATTACACAAGAAAAAGGTCTATTCCATGTTCCTATAAAAGCTGTGTATTTTATTTAGAGTGAGGACTCTTTGGATGTTCATGCTTTTATAACACCAATGAAAGTGTCATCGAAAAGAAAACAGTAAATCATTAACAGTGAGAAAAAACTTTATTAGCTTTTTTTATCCTGAGGTGGCTCTTCCTCAACGGGAACCGTTGTTTTTTCCTGTAAGCAACCCAAAAATTGTTAATGTTACCGTATAGATACCCTAGGCTAGCTGCTTTGTAAGACCCAAGTAGTGGGTTTTGAGCACGTTATTCCTACAACAATGGCCATCGATATTGGGAGCTAGTGGTTTTGATCACTGGCTACGACTTCACACCATGACAACCTTGTGGATTTTTACGCAATCTCCACTAAAATCTGAAACAATTTCTTTCTTTCTTCCCCTTTTTTAACTGCATTAGGGTTCATGTGTTTATATAATCTGCCTCTCCTCGGGCAGATAAGAAGAAACCAGAGTTTAAACATGGATGGATGAAGCTTATAATAAAATACACACAAAGGATTAGTTCTGCGACCCGTAGAGATTCAATGTTCTGCATTATCTGCGTCTTCTTTCGCCAAATGTCTGACAAGTATTAAAGTCTTGTGATAACTACAAAATCTCGTGGTCTCTAGTGTTCGGAGACCACATTCTGTACGCCAGTATATAGTAGCTGCAGCCTGGAATGCACAGAATCTCTCTGACAGCTCAAGCAAAAAACAAATGTTACTGTCAGTTTTGTCTCTGACTATGTCAAACGTTGGGATATATGATGCAGTTTAATATTGTGTCTTATTGAAAGACAAATGTTGAGGGAATGCATACAACCACGAAATCTGCTTTCGACGACAATTTTTAAGTGTATATATTTATGTCCAGTGTTGGTTCCACTCAAGTGGGATCTTAAGTAATAAGTTATCAAATTAACACCCATTTGTTTAAATGAGGTCAGCATTGAATTCAATGAAAGTGGCCGCTAGCTAGTATGGATTTATATCGATATCCGATATCGAATCATGTTATTTTTTTAGTTTGAGTTGTTAAGATCTTGTATATATGTTTTTTTCTTCTGCCCAGTTGAACGTAAGCGTGATTAGAGCGTAACATGAGTTAATTATAATTTTCTCACACCGCAAATCTTGATGACCAAAATCAGTACGTTTGAGACTCAAAGACTTTGGTGCCTTCTACCTGTAAGCACATGGGACGTAACGGTTCTCAAGCAACTTTGACAATTGACGCCAGTCGCCATGTTTCAGACTTTCATTGAAGATTGAACAAGATTCTTCTCTTTTCTTTTTTTCTGGTTTTTCTGCGTAAGATACCATTTCTTCTGTGTACAATGGTTTACCCAAACGGGTTAGCCCAGATACGAAATGAATATGATCGGGTTTTGGAGCCCGATCACACAAGTTAGTGACCAACATCAACCACCATGGGAATTTCCCTAGATACAAACCTATTGTCCCTCTCTACCCTACACGATAGAGGCTAGAGACTACAGAGGTAGGTCACGGAGAGAGAGAGAGAGAGGTACACATGCAATTGCGTAGTCAGTTTGCTAGGGCAAGCAACTTATATAGCATTATTGAGGATAAGTGATGGCTTTACCGAGGCAGAGAAAGAGGCAAGAAAACAGTAAAAAGGTAAACGGAGCGAGAAAGTGCAGACAGACAGCGTTTTTCGCAAACTACAGGCTGACCACAGTCCATCCAAACCCCAAACACAACACTGCACAACACAAAACCTCCCTCCATTCCTATACCTTCTCGTCAGTCATCTCCCACCCTAAACTTTTTTCAAAAAGAAAAGCGGCGCTCTCATGAACCCATCGACCCTTACGGGCTTTACCCTCTCTCTCTCTCTCTCTCTACTGCTGCTCTCACCCGCGAGATTCTTGTGTTACATAAACCTCACGGAAGAAGAAAGCGAACGTGGAAGAGCGTGTGGATAACAAGCGCTATTGTTGAGGATGGGGAGTGTTGGAGTCTTATCTCTTTCTGTCTTTTCTTTTATCCACGCTATTGTATTACAGCGAAGATCTAGTTCTTACGATCTCTTTCACTCTCTCTCTTTCTCTCTCGATAGGTTGACGCACATGCCGAGGCCGCCTCGAGCCCTGCAAAGGTGACCAAGCCAACAAAGCCCCGCTCAATAAAACCCGCGATCTTTCACCACGTACCTTTTTGTTGCTTCCCGACACACCCACAACACCGCTATCCCACGCGGCAATGCACGCGCAAGTCGTTTTCCCAACATGTACCCCAGTCGGAAAGCTAGGCGCGTGGGCGATTGGAACTTAAAGAAAAGTTACATAGAAGGAGTGTGTTGGGTTTTGGACCTATTAAAATCCTGCGAAAAAGTGAAGCCTAAGACTTGGGGGACTGGGTGTACAGAATAGGCCTAGCTCGCTAGGAGAGAGGTCCGGAAGAAGGGCGGAGAGTTGTACGCGTGGCGACTTTTAATGGGTTATTCTCCACAGCGTTTTGTCACGGACGGTCGTTCCAGATCTGGGAATTCTGTGTACTTCTTGGAATAGAGACACTACATTCTCCTTAAAGTCCTCACACTTGGGGATTATATTTTCAAAAAAATATTTTTTTCTCCTCCTAATAAAATAGGGGGATCATGGATCGCCACGTCTCGAAAAAAGAAAGAAAGTTGATTTTGTTTTCTTTTTTCATTTTTTTAATATAAATTTTTTTATGTGGTTTTTTTTCTTCGGTTAGTGGGTTTTTGGAGGCCCACAAAGGGTAATGTCCCTTTCTGATTAGGGGTCCTAGTCCTATTCCTACTTCTACCTCTAGGCCTAAGAGAGGCAATGGGCCAGATTGCGTGTTTAGTGATCCAGATTGGGACATTTTATTCTTTATTTAAATTTTACATTTATTGAAAAAAAAACTATAAAAAGGTAGAAAAAAAGAAGGCAAAAACAGGGACGTTCTAAGAGTTTACTCTAAGTGGTTCTAGGGATTTGGGCCCTGGCCTAAGAACTGTCTTTGGAGATGAAGCAGGTGATCAGATCAGTGGGCTGTACTTGGAGGGTAGAGACTAGAGACAGTGCCCTCTGTTTTGTAGGTTTAGAGTGCCCAAAAGAAACAAAACCGAGTATTAATTGCTTTGCGATGGTCCCCTTCTAAGCCCCCTTAGGACGGCCTGCCTAGTTCCCTAGAGCTTTTTCTATCTATGGTGGCTCTTATAGCTTGATAGCGATTGGTAGTGAATTTAGGAAACACAAGGTCATATGGCCCCCCATATTTCCCCAGCCAAGAACCTGAAACTCTATTATTAATTATAAACCAAAATCTTAAATAGAAAAAAAATAATAATAAAGAGTTTGCTTTTTATGCAAGGTTGGGCCCATCTTAGAGTCTAGGTAGGCTGTACAGCCTAATAAGCCTTAAATTATTTTGAAACAACGTGTGTAGCCGCTTGTTTGTTTCCCAAAACCCAACAGCCCCCCAACAGTTGTCAATTACTTTGAATGCGTATATAGATATTTTCTTAATAAGGGTAAATATTCCCTGTATCTTTTCTGTTCGACAAGCCCAGAAGAAAAAAACCTAACTTTCAATCTGGGCCGACCCGCCTAAAGCCCAATAAACGGCAGGCTTCGCAATCAAAGGAGCCCGGGATCTTTATAACCTAGCATAAGACCCAGATAAGAAAAAAGATCTAACCCGGAGCTAAGTGCCAAAAGATCTCTGTCATGACGTACTGACACTTTTCATTCCAAGCTTTCAATCAGCCAACAAAGCATAAAGCGTCTTTTTTAGTGCAAAAATGTATTTTTCTTTGTTTTCCGTTAGTTTTAACGGTCAAATTTGATGGAGGGTGCAAATCGCCAAAAATCCAAACTTGAAGGGTTTAATATCATGAAATTGAAAGATGAGATTCAAAGTGTAGTACTCCACGCTTGGGGGTGCAAACTGCAAAGTGTATTTTGCCCCTTTTTATTTTTTGAATGGTATTGGTTTTTATAAAAGGGAAATTATGGGCCTGGGCCCAGGCTTGGGGTTGCTTTGCACTTCAGTTATGGTACTCTAGGCGAAAGTCCCTTTAAAAAAATTGGGAGAACAGCTCAGTTTAAGGTCTTAGTTTTTCTAATGCATAAGAAGGGAAATGTGGGCCTGAAATGGGCTTCGTTCTTAGTTTTGGGCTTTTTGTCGGCCTACTTGTGCCTTTCTTGGATTGCGCTATTCTTTGGCCCACTTGTGTCGAATCCACAAAGTAGCCCAGAGGTGTGACCTTTCCTTTTCTGCCCATATTAGGCGTTGACTAAATATTCTGACTATCGTTCCTAAAGCTACACGAAGCAGCTCTGTTCATCTCTCCCGTTCTCTATAGCCTAATCATGAAATTCTCTCTGCAAACAAAATCCTCTTCTAAGCCTAAACCCATCAAACCCTCACAGAACATCTTCGACGACGGGAAGAAAGAGCAGGAAGACTCGAAGAGATTAGAATACATCACCGAATTCGAAGCATCCGAAACCGGTGCCCGCCGCAAAGATGAACCTAAGATTTCTGTAATCCCTCCGATCCCCAACGAATGGAGGCCCCACAAGAAGATGAAGAACCTCGAACTTCCGATCACGGCCCAATCAGGCGGATCCGGCTCCCTCAACTTCGAGCTCGAATCAGGGGTCTCATCCCTCGACGACCACGATTCCAAGATCTCTTACGGTCTTAATCGCCGCGAGAAATCCGAATCCGACGATAATCATGAACGGCCACGGTCTGCTCAGGATTCGGCTCCGGTGGAGGCTGTGCTGCTCCAGAAGCTAAAGAACGACCTCGATAGGCTGCCAGAGCATCGGGGCATGGAGGAGTTCGAGGATGTCCCCGTGGAGGGCTTCGGCGCCGCTTTGCTTGCAGGGTACGGATGGTACGAAGGGAGAGGGATTGGGAAGAACGCCAAAGGGGATGTGAAAGTAACTCGGTACGAGAAGTGGACGGATAAGCAGGGCCTAGGGTTTCTGGGCTCCGATGACAAAAAGAAGGAGAGAAGGGAAGATAAAGAGAAAGAGAAAGGGAGGTCGAAAGGAGAAAAGCGGGATAGAGAACGGAGCTCTTCACACCGACGTAGCCGCTGATGCAGATGAAGTATGTTGAACTTGTTTCTGGACTTTGCCTGAGGAAACCTTATTATGGATTGACTTAATTCTTTCCCTCGTGTGTAATATACCTTAATTTCCATTAGCCGAATAATCACCAAATGCAGATTATGTTTTGCATTTCCTAGAGTAGCTTCTACATCTATTGATGCACATATGAAACATTTATTTAGTTTTGGTAGTATAGAAAAATGAAATCTTATTCTGAAATCTTATTAGCCTACTATGTATAGGAATGGTGGAGTTGTTGTCCCCCTACTAGAAAAATAGAAGCAAGTGTCATTTGTTGATATGTAGGACCACTAGTCTTCTGGATCTTGGCCGGTCGGAGGTTGGTGAGAATTTTTTTCCCCCTCCTGTAAGCAGGCTGGAGAGCAGTAGCAAATGAAGCTGTTGGGAATGCACTATGACAGTTTGCCTGAAGTGATGGAAATTTGGGACTCTTGATAAGTAGAAGTCTGTGCTAGCTTTTTGCCAATAGATTAAATAGAAGCTAATTGGTGTGGTGATGGTTGTGGCTTTTGAGAAATACGTGGCGATGTGGTCAAACTTATTGTTCAAGCCTTATTCCAAATCCTGTGGTCTGCTGGTTGTATGCAATTGAACAAAGAGGTTCCTTTTGGGGTGTTTAGCGGGTCATTTGAAGGATTGATCCGCATTTTGTCTGTTTTCAGCAAGAGGCTAGGTTTTCTTTTCAAATGTGGGTATTAAGTGGCTATATAAATTTAGTTATGGAAATTTTCTTAAGACTGGTTAATGGTCTTGTGAAGTAGTTGATTGTTATAGATATGAAGCTGTTTAGTTTTAATAGCTGAGCTGGATGGTGATATTATCTTCGTGGGGTAGGTTGTCTCTGGCTTTGCAGTTGTTACATGAGAGCTGCCATTGCTGCAATATGTGAGAGATGTCATTATGCTAACATAAGAAGGGTAAAAAAGAACCTTAAGATCAAAACTTGATGCCATGTTAAGGTTGGGTTTGAAAATGATGGAAAAGGTTTATCCATTCCTCTCACCATGTGGTTGGCCGAATTTATGATGTGGGTTAAGTGAATTGAAGTTGAACAAATATTTGGGAGCTCATTTAATAGGTGCTTGTCCATGTTAGAAATATCCCAATCCAGATGGCACTCATCCTTACAGTTAAAACTAACGTCAACCCAGATCCAACTCATTTAGTTTGAGTTGACCTGAATTTGTCGAATTAGTGCAACCTAGATCTGTCAAACCGGTTAACCAAGCCTGACCTCTCCTAGTTAGTTTGGTTCTTGTTTTGGCCAATTCACAAGTTTTTCCAGCTAGTTCGGTTGTTTTCTTGGCTTGTTGCATTATTGGCTCGTTAGTTCATTTTTCTGCAGGTTCACTTGAATTTCAATGGGTTTAGGACTTGTTTTCTTCTGGCTTTCAGCCAATTTTGTCTTGTTTTGTGGGATTCAGCTACTCCATGTTGGTTTGGTCGCCATTTCAATTTTTGGCCGTTTTGTGGTTCATCTGTATGTTTGAAGTTCCAGCTGGATTGAGTTTTATCTGATCTTTCATCTATTTGTTTCATGTGATTACATACTTTAGTTGTGTGAAATTCAGTCTCGGTTGGTGTTGGAAGTTCACTTATAATCTGCTAATAGTTTCATCTTTTTCTTCATTTGGTTTCTAATTCTGGTTGGTGGTTGTTTTCGTTCGCTGTCCTGGTTTTAGGTGGGTTCTTGGGTTTCTGAGTTGCCGGTTTGCTACTCCGATGTTGCTCTGTTGGCTTTTGCTTTTATTTACTGTGGATTGTGCTTTGGACAATTGTATAGCTTCTAAGTTTAAATCAAGAGGTTCACAGCCTCACAGCCACCACAACCACGTAGGCAGGCACTCACGGAAGGCTTCCTGCACCAAGTAGACGGTATAGGTTCTGGTACCCTCAGTATGACCGTTGCAATCAATGATGAGGGTTTCTCATGGTCCATCGTAGTCTGTAGAAAGAGGAGCAAATGAAAAATAAGTTCAGACGAGGGAAAGAACGAAAAAGCCAAGTTAAAAAAGGAGGCAGGATCTTTCGTGAGATGACTTTCTGTTCTCCTAACGTCTGTGCGCTACCATCATCTAACAAAAGCCAGTTATCTGCGGCACGGTTAATTGTAAAACAGAAAAAAAAAAAAAAAATTACAACACAATGGAGCATCTATTTGTTATCGGTTCTTTTTCGAATTATTAAATTAGTCGAGGTATAATTTTTAAATCCGCTCCCAATTACAAAATAGAAAAGCCTTGTTAGAAGTAGAATTATTCTGCCAAGAGGTGCCCAATCTTTCACTCACCTGATGTCAATTGAACGTCCAATTCTGTTTTCAAATGACCGCTAAAAGGCCCTCTCTTTCTTCCTCTTTTTCCTTTCTAGTGATTGCTCATCAAATACATAAAATGTGAAATTTCCCAATTTTATATACTTGATTTTCTATTTCGGGTAACATAAAAAGGGGCATATTCTGTTTAGGGCATCCACAGCTCTGCAATAATTAAGAAAGGTTGGGAGAGATCCTGCAGGATCATGGATCAGACCAGTGCAGCTACAAAATGTCAATGTCAAATGGCAGCATTAATCCCTTCCCTGACTCAATCAATGGTACAGCATACAAGAAACAAGTTTCTAATAGTCAATCGGGGGTTTGAGCTCGGATATAAATTAAAATCGTTTGCAAAAATAAAGTCTAACTTTTAACTTTAAACCTAGTAGATAGGCTGAAACTAACTAGTAGTCTCACTAATGCTGTAATAGCAGACTCGTCAAATAAACAATAACTATCACTCAACTAGATATTCTGCAATTCTGCAATTGGAGTGTTTTTATGATTACCAGTGGTCGCCTCCTCTCCTTATTAAACATGAGGGGGAAAAAAAAAAAGCAATCAGAAAATGAAAAGATTGACACGCATTCAAGTAACATTCTAATTTCAAATGTGACGGATCTCAAACTCAGTCCATTGGCTCCGAAGTTTTTATAGCATCAACATCAGAAAGCAAGATCTTGGCTTTTCATTTTCTTTCCTTTTCTTGATTGCTATGCCGAGATCAAATCAGTCAGGAAAATCACAGAATCGCCCCCAACAAAGGGGTAGTCCAAGATGTATACACACAGGTAAAAGCATGTGCACACAGCATAGCACTCAAAATCACCTCCTGAGACGATGCTTTGACAGTTTTACCGGGTATGCAAAAGGCCTCCCTTTTGAGTTTTAAAATTCACTGACATGCTCAAGGAGAGGGAGAGTTTTTATTGTTCTCTAGTTCTCTTCCGTGCCAAAAAGCGTTCTTTGGCAGCAGCTACAGCATCTTCATTTCTCTTGTGATGCTCACGCTTTGGCTGCTCTGTTGATGGTTGTTCAGCTGAACTATTTTCTTGCACGGAAGTGTTGGTAGCTGCGACAGCAGCTGAGGACAATAAGCTGCTCTTAGGCTCGGTGAAAGTTTTACCTTGATACTCTTCTTCCACTTTTGAACCCTCCAAAGGTGAATTTAACACATTAGATGGGCGACCTTCATCTGATGTACCAGCACAGCCATTTTCTCGAAGCTTCTCTGGCTCCCTTGACTCGGGCTCTCTTTCTACCTTCCTCGAGTCCATCTGCTTCTCTGGTTTGCTTGTCTCAGAATCGTTTGCACCAAAAGCAACATTTTTGCCAAGGTGGAAGTAAAAATCACTCAAGTCGCTCTTCTTTGTAACCTTCAAAACATAACAACAGTAAATTACCAGCATGGGTTCATAGAGTTTGAGAAAAAGGCACAAGAATAACCTAAGAAAAATGAGAAGACAATAATTTTTTGAGATCTGATTCAGTCTGGTATTCAGGAAAATATGTAGAAGCATGGAAACAATCACCTGCCCAAAGCCACCTAATTGGATCAAATTTAAGGTTGCATGCCATAAGTATTAGGTTTCTTCACAAGTCCTTGAATGCTTTGTGGATGGAGTTTGACAATTAAGGACTTGGAAAAGGTCAGATTATTTCAAAAAACAGGAAAGGATTGCATAGTAAAGGAAATTACCTCAGCAATAAAGTTTTCTGATAAGACTGACACACTAATTATTTTTCTAAACAAGAGCACCTAACTTCCCCCAGTGGCCCCCACATGTGCTCTCAAAATGTCTCTTGTGGTTGTTCAGTTTATGTTACCATTTGAAGTGGTATCTCCCTTAGAGTAGTCATTTAGGAATTTTACCTTCACCCAAATTACAAAAACAAGTACCATATGCAGGCAGGACGTGCTATGGAACAACCACAAAGGGCAGCATATTACTGGTCTTCTTCCCAATTGGATCTTCCATCTCAGTGTATACCCACAATTAAAGTGGAAAAAGGCAAAAAAATGATGTTAAGTGGCATTTAGTCTGGCTTGTGTTCCTGAATGAGAGAAGGCATGAAAAAGAGTGGCATGTGCAGCACATGGAACAACAAAAAATTAATATAAAACACAAGAGCATGCAGAAGCTATATCCATAATCCAACCTTGGAGCCTTCAACCCTCCTCAGTTTAGTGATATCAAAACAAGCAAAATGATAACAACTAAGTCAATGTAAGTGAAGCAAGGTCGTAACACGGCAAGAGAGAAGTTAGACATACATCCTCCTTTGCCTCTCGCAGTTCACGCTTACGTTCTTCCTCCATCCATTTTGCCTGCTCTGCGAGTTTCTTTTTGTAAGCACTTGTGACAAATTTTTCCTTGTCTGCATAGAGGTGGTCATCTTTGCTTCTCTCCTTAGCAATTTTCCTCTCAAACACTACTTCACGGTATTGCTCTCGTTCTTTAGTTTTTTCTTTCAATAGCTGGATATATCTTGACTGCAACAAATGCAAGGAAGTTGATCAGTTTCAACCACTACTCAACTACTTTCTTCGGCATCATAACCACTTTAACCATATTAATGAAGAAAAGGAAATAAAAATAACCCGTCCAATTCCTTTTCTCCTTTTATATACAAGTAAACACACTCTAACTTCATGTTAGATAAAACAGTTAAAAAGGCCAAAGCTGGAAAAATAAAATATCCTTATACCCATTATTAACAAACAAGTAGCCTAACAAATCGACAGCCATATAAAATTAACCCATTCCTTTGAAGACGCTGGCTTCCTTCATTACCCTAATTAAAACATTTACAGTGCAGAAAGCAAGACACTGATTAGGAAAAGATTCTCGATACATGAAAATAAAACCTCTACACAATTAAATCTTATCTACAAACTGAAGTAGGCATGATGCATCACTGTACTCTGTTAAACACACAATGCTAATTGAAGCAACAATGTAAGAGCTTTCTAATAAAGCCTCAAACATAAAGGTTGTCGACAGGCTCAAGAAGCCACCTTTCAGATGAAATATACTGTAAGACTCACAAGTCCCATGAGACCAAAATATAAAAAAAAAAACTAAAATCAAAGAATTTTTTGGCCACCAAATAATTGAAAAAAAAATGGTGAAAGTTCATGGAAGCTAAAAGCTGGGTGTGGAGTTGTAGTTCATGTTGAATCAGCTGCCTCATAATAAATTCCTAGAAACGTAAATGACCTTCTAGAAGTCTTAAAGCATTGGATGCTGATCTAAAATACACTAGAGAGCTGTCAAACACTATGCACACTTCATTCCTTATCTATGATTCGTGCTTAAGAGTAGTAAGCAGGTGACAGGATTTCTCCAAAAGTGGTGGATGACTTGGTATAAGTCGACTTTTAGGGTCCTTACAAATACTTCTAAATGTCAAAAGTTGATGGTTAGCTAAGCTTTTCAATATTCCCAGAAAATATGAGATCTCTTAGATAATCGCTTTTGATCCAACAAACTCTATGGGCTCCACATATTTAAAACTTGACCTCAACTTCCACCCTTTTCTTTCATAGGGAAGGAAATGCAATTTTGTACCAAAACTATTGTTTGATCCCATATTGGCATACTTGATCTATACTACCAATCTACCTGAATGTTATGATTGCTAAAACTACCTCAAAGACCAATGCAAAATGCTACACCCACTTTTAACCAAGAAGAATACTATGATCCTTGACTTTCAACTTCGACTCTCTTTAAGAGATAATAATTACATTATTTATCAACATTTATAAATTTTGTTGTGGTTTCGAGATTTGATTGATAGTGAAACCTTTACCATGTGCTCTTTAATGGTTAAAAAGTTAAAGCGGATCCGAAATTAGCTACTTGATTGATAACTAAACCATTTTCAGGTCGCTCTTCACTATTTAAAAAGTTTGGTAGCTTGAACACTAGCTAACTGATTGAGAATCCAAAAACTTCATTTTGTGCTGTCAATTGTTCAATTATGCTCTATGATTTACTTAAACAACGTGAAGCAACAAGGTTTACCTTTCTTTCTTCACGATCTTGCACTCGAGGTCGAACAGCTTTCTCTTTCATTTCATCATAGACTCCGTCATAATCAAATACGGTGGGATCCTCTTCAATGGCCTTCTTCTGCTGTTCCTCAATCTGCAAGAGGAGAAATTCAAAAATAAGCTGAGCCCATATAAAACAACATTAGAAGAATGACACTCTTTACGTAATATTTTGCTACAAGGGGCTTTTACTCACATCCTTAAGGGACTTGTTCTTGCTAGCCTGCCGAGAAATATCTCTCTCCACATCATCATCATCGTCATCGTTAAAGCCGAAGGGAGGTGGGCGGGGCGGCTTTGACGATTGCTGCTTCTTCTGCGGTGCTGAGAGCCTCAGATTCAATCCATACCCTAACTTGTTCATTTCCTTATCTTCTTCCCCTTCCTCTGAAATTACGATCCGAAAATCGGTCAGACCATTATCACAAACCTCTTGCATCCTATTTACTTAACGCAATAAAACCTGCCAGAAATTTCTCACAGGATACCCAAACAAAAGGCAAGATTTCTAGTACTCCAACAAAAGGCTAATTTGATCGTCAAACAAAATGGAAGATTTGATACTTCAGAGAAGGAATGCCTATTGTTCGAGGATGAAACGAACAAATTAACAATACCAGTGGGGGTCTCGGAGTAGACGGTGGCGACGTTGGAGATTATTCTTAAGCGGCGGATGCTGGAGGCCGATGGATTGGGTTGACGGCGTTCTGATCGGCTGGTTCTGCGAGCTGTTTAATATTTTGTTCCTCTCCTGAAAATATTCATTTCTTCTAATAGCTAACACAGTGACACGTGTATCACCATGAAGGCCAATCTTTAGACGGCGCCGTTTTTCCTGGATTCTATGCTATTTTATTATCCACACAGTACATGATCCAGTTGGAATTATTTTGTCGTTGTAATAATCCATTTGGAAACTTGCTCCTGTAATTATGTCATTATTATGTTTTTATCTTACCGTTTTATACTTACTTAATTGAAACCCTCCTTATAATTAATAACTTAATAAGTGAATTTTATACTTATTTGGAACCAAAAACAAAAGAATCTTTCTTTTTTATTAAAATGAATTTGACCCTTCATCTGATATGCAATATTAAGGCCATGTTTGCAAACTATTTTTTTTTTTAAAAAAAAAAATTAGAATGTTATGAAATTTGAAGTACATCAGAGCTTTCATTGAATTTTGAAAAAAAAAATAGTAAAAAATATAATTTTATGTGCGCGGACTGAAAAAGTGAAGAAAAATAATTTAAATACAATTTTTTTAATGTTTTGATAGAAAAAAAGATGATTTTAAAGTTTTATTATTATTATTACTTTAGTTAAAAATTTAAGTTAGATATGTTTGCATTCAAAAAATTTTGGATGAGTCTAAAATTTCTAAATAGAAATTATCAAAAGTAAAATTCTCGAAGCTAAAACAAGTATTATTTTTATATTATTAAGAGAGGACTTGAATTCTCTTTAAATTTAATGCACAAACTAATAGCCCTAAATTCAAAGAAAAATTAACAATAAACATGTTTTGGGCTTGTCCAAAACTTTCAACCCAACACTTGAAAGCCTGCCATTTCTTGGGCTTAAAGTATGGAAAGCTAAACTTTTCACGGCTCAGCCCACAAAGGAAGCAAAGGCAGCATTGGAAAATGGACTTTGCTCCCAAAAGTAAATTATGGACAAATTTATAGTTAGTCTTTTATAATTTGTGTAAAATTTAAATAAATCCTTAAATTTTAAAATATATAAAATTAGTCTTTAAAGTTTAAAATTATTGACCTCTAAAGGTTTCGAAACAACTAAAATTTTGATGAATTTTAAACTTTAAGAACCTAATTTAATAAGTTTTAAAATTAAAAGACTTATTCGATTTTTGACTAAATCACATGTAACAAACGTTATATTCATTCCTATTTTTATCCCTTTGTTTCCCCTTTTTTTGTTTGTTGATATTTTAAATTAGAACCTGACTAAGTATTATGGTTGACCATCAAATCCCGTTTCAAATTGATAGTTTAAATATAAAAAACCACCCAATATATATAGTTTGGTAAATTCCTGTTTCAATCTGTTTAATTTTTCTATTTTCAAGAAAGATGATCTTATATATATTGGTGAGTTTGGAGCTTGACCAAAGAAATCCTAACTGCTCAAACACTCTTTGCACATTAGTGACATATGAAACCACCCAATAGCTTCTCAAATTTCCTGGTTCAATCTGTATATGTACGTTTTTTTTTTTTTTCGGAGAAAGATGATCTTTATATATATATTGGTGGATTGCGGCTTGACCAAAGAAATTATCCAAACTGCAAAAAAAGAAGGAGAGAGAGATAAACCTTGTTTGACCAATCAACTCCGAAACTTGCTTGTGGGAACTTTTAAGATAAACCTTTAGTAACAGCCCACATAGAACTTCCGTGAAGACACATTAAATTCAAGACATAAACGTACGTCCGAACGTTAGTTGAAAATTATATAGTATAGATTGATGTTTGAGGTTGTATTACAAACATTAACAAATATAAAGGCGCTGTTTGGTTAAAAAATTTCCTGCATCATATATATATTTTCCAGTTCAGCTTATTCCGTTAACCTTGATCTGCTTCGGCCGGTTTCACCGTTACCCACTCTTAATCACACTAATCAACAGTTATAAATAATAATTATATATCTTGAAAACCATAGGAAGAATACTTAACATTGATAATTACTAATTAACCAACTGCATCATATTATTACTTCAGACAAAGGTCAGATAGCTAGTATATTCCGCTTATTCATTGCTAAATGGGTACTTGGGACATGTATGTAACATATGGTTCAACTATTAGATGTTTCAAGCCGTTTAGAGTGGCAATGATAGTATTTGCTACAATAGTTACATTTAGCAAGCGGGTCACTTGGATCACAACCATCTAATTGTGTGAAATGATTCTAAATTATTGAACCTTCTTTATTCCCCTTATGTTTGTGAGAATGATTACCCGAAGTTGAAGGCCCCTCATCTACATCTATAGTCTCATCGTTGATAGTAATAGATGAAATGGATTGGTTTATTGAAGAATCAATAGTACCCATCTAAAACAAACAAACAAACAAAACAAATATAATAATTAGTTACTATATAGAAGTCCTAATAAACAGAACAAAGCATATCATCAAAAACACATCACAAAAGATCACTTAATCACTCAACAGAATCAAAAACTTGTCAAAAACTAACAGAACCAACATAAGCCCTGAGCTCCAATCTCTAACAGAACTAACATATGCCCAAACCTCCAATCTCCAATATATCCTTTTTAAGATTTTTAATAGAATTTTAACTTAAAATTACTTGAATAAGCCCAAATTTCACCACTACCAAACAAAATTCGAACTTCAAAATTAACCTTAAAAAAAACAAGGTAAGAGAGGAAAAACAAGGGAATTCTACAAACTTATCACCGAAGTGGCATTTCTGAAGGATAGGAACACATGCATGGAAAAAGAGCTGAAAGAAATGCAAGAGAGATATTCTCTGTTTTATATCAGAAGAGACAAAATAACATGATGATGCCAAGCAAATTGTTCACCATCTGGCAGACTTCCATTATACATATTTGCAAGCCATAACGTATTATAATACCTATAAAAGAACGAAAAAGCATAATTGGCAGGATATCATGTTCGAATCAATTCAAAATTCCCTGCTATCTACTGTTGTATTGTATTCAAAATTTGGACTGCAGATATTTGGCTTGCAAACTCAATCAAAGAGATTTCTTTTTAAGACGCCATCTGTTCTCTCGCCCATGTAGATTCAAATGGTCAGTGTTCAGTAAGACTTATCAAATATGCCCCATTTCAAATACTGATCAAAGGTCAAAAGTTAATGCTAAAAATGGAAGACTTCACTAACACTAGACAAGGCGAAACAGCAAAGCAATATTAATAGAAATGCTATTAGAAACAGCAACCAGTTTTTGGTTGATAACACCATCAACTCTGTCCATCAAACAGATACCCTCTTAAAGCTAATCATCCTTTTGTATAGCACTATCCTTAAAAGCATATTGATAACCCCTTATACATTATGACCCTACTCAGAACGTCCACTGAGCCAATGAGAACAAATTGAGCTAATTGAACTGTAGTATCCAATTTGCCAGTGGCAACCAGCTGGACCACTGCGTTCCCATGCTTATGCATTTCATTAGTATTATAGAAGCCAAACCCAGGGAGGAAATGAAGACCCAAACTTCTTTCTGTACCCGTAGCTTTGCTTCAAGATCCTACTTCAAATATTTCAAAATAATAGGGAGAGATTCTCCAACCCAAGTCTTCAGAATACTTAATATTGGAGAAATGTCATTGTTCGCCCCATAACTTTTAAAATTGCGATTTACGTCTTTTAAGTATGAAACATTTACAATATTCATCCACAGTCAAAAATTCCGTTAAACTTGACAAAATTTGACATTAAAATGATCGAAATGTCCTCAAAGATAATTTTTTAAAAAATAAATAAATATTAAAAAATTAAATTAAAAATATATATAAATTACTGAAATAAAGTTTCAATGGTTTTATTTAAAAAATATTACCATTTTGTAATATCATTTTTCTTTTTATTTTTATTTTTAATGAATTTTTTAAATATTTTTAATAATTTTGTTTTGAAGGGTTATTTCGGTCATTTTAATATCGAATTCTGTAAATTATATCGAAAATTTTGACTGTGGATGAACATTACAAATGCTTCATATTTATAAAATATAAATCGCATTTTTTAAAATTAAAGAGAATAAAATGTAATTGAGAGAAACTTATGGACGAAGAATGACTTTTCCCTTTAATATTTCAAATTGGAGGACTGCAGGATCTCACCCTCTGTCTGAGAAGTAGGAGGCACTAAGGCAGATGTGAATTTGCTGCTCGAACAATAGCACCAAAACTCAAAAATCTGAAACGGGTTTCGATCCATTAGATACCGGATCTCAAAAATGATAAACAAATGAGCAAAACTCAGAAGCCAAATCAAGGTACACGGACAGAAAATCAGAAAATCAGATCTAGAAGTGCAAGGGACAGTGATAGAGATCAGAACCGTACCTTAAGAATCCATGCAACGGATTCTTCTCTGGCGAACGCGTCGAGGGACTGAGAGCGCAACCTAGCCAGGTAATCGAATCCAGGCACGAAGTTTCTATCGTCCTCGATGAACTCGGCTATCGATTCTGAAGAGTAAGAAAGAATTCGGTGAAATATGGACTGGTCAACTTAACCAATCACGAATTCATTGATGTATAAATAGTAACGTACATGTAACAGAATTTAATGTAAACTGAAATACAAATATTTGAATATTTAAGTGTTAACAAATATTCAAATGTTTGGAACAGAGTTCCGTATGACTAGACATTTGAATATTTAAGTGTTAACGAATATTCAAATGTTTGGAACAGAGTTCCGTATGACCAGGTCTTGAGCTAGTTCCTTAGCTGGACTTTTCTGTTGGTTTTCATCCCCCTGCAAACTGACGGGCAGTAAGACGACGGAAAGTTTGGAACGTAAAAATTGAAATCGAGACGCTGATAAGCCTTTTGTGAAGATATCGGCAATTTGATCGGCTGTGGAGATGAACTTAATCATGACATCTTTGTTGATAACTTTCTCCCTAATGAAATGGTAGTCAACTTCAATATGTTTGGTGCGCGCATGAAAGACTGGATTTGAAGCTAATGCCAGAGCGCCAACATTATCGCACCATATCATAGGAGGGGATTGAAGAGGAATACGCAAGTCTTTGAGAAGCATCCGAAGCCAATAAAGTTCAGCCACCACCATGGAAAAAGCCCTATATTCAGCCTCGGTGCTAGAACGCGACACAACCTGTTGTTTCTTAGCACACCAAGAAACAAGACATGGCCCAAAATAAACTCCATAACCCGTTGTAGACCGTCTATCATTGGGATCACCAGCCCAATCAGAGTCACAATAGGCAGTAAGATGAAGATCTCCATGTTTGAAGAGAAGGCCGTGATCAATAGTGCCCTTAAGATAACGGAGGACTCGTTTGGCAGAAATCCAATGTGCGGTGGTAGGTGCATGAAGATGTTGACATAGTTGGTTGATAGTAAATGTAATCTCTGGTCGTGTAAGCGTGCAATACTGCAAGGCACCAACAACTTGCCGATACTCAGTTGGATTCGGAAGAGGATCTCCATCTAAATTGGATAACTTGCCACCCAAAACACAAGGAGCTGATGAAGGTTTGGCTCCAGCCATTTTAGTGCGTTGAAGAATATCCACGATGTATTTGCTTTGGCGTAGGTGTATTCCATCAGTGGCACGGGAAACCTGAATCCCAAGAAAATAACCAAGAGGACCTATGTCTCGTAATTTGAACTCAGATTGCACAAGTTTGATTAAAGAGCTGACAAGTGACTCATGAGTGCCCGTGATTAGGATATTATCCACATAAATGAGAATAAATAGGTGCTGGTCCAAGTGATGATAAGTAAAAAGAGATGTATCAACCGTAGAGGCAATAAACCCAAAGTTAAGAAGACAATTAGACAATCGGGTATACCAGGCACGTGGAGCTTGCTTGAGTCCATATAGGGCCTTGTTTAGACGACAAACATAGTTAGGATGAGTTGAATTAACGAACCCCTGTGGTTGCTGGATGTAAACTTCTTCTTGAAGATACCCATTGAGAAAAGCATTAGAAATATCAATTTGACGAATCTCCCAATTATAATGAACGGCAAAGGCAAGCATAATACGAATAGTTGCTGGTTTAATAACCGGACTGAATGTCTCAGAATAATCAACACCACTGACTTGAGTAAATCCTTTTGCAACTAAGCGGGCTTTGAGTCTCTCTACCTGGCCGTCAGAGGTTTCCTTGACTTTATAAATCCATTTGGTGTCAATAATATTGTGATCCTGTGGTCGAGGAACCAAGGTCCATGTGTCATTAGATAATAGGGCCTCATATTCCTCTGTCATTGCCTGTTTCCACTCTGCAGATTTAATAGCATGAGAGAAATTTGGTGGTACTGTGATAATGGTATGGGCGTGAAGAGCGTGGAGAGGGTACCTAGTGTTATAAGACATATGATAATCAGGAAATAGTTTGGGCCGAGAGTTTCCAGTTTGAGAACGAGTCACAATTCGAGATTCAAGCAAAGGAGTAAGTGACGTAGGAGACACATGTGAAGTAACATGATCTACGGAATGATCTAAGGAAAGTGGTTGGTCCTCATGTACAGAATGAGCTAAGGAGGGGTCTAGGTGCAATGTATCTGGTGAGGAAATAAGTGAAGAAGAATTAGCATTTAAAATAGGAGAATTAGAAAAAGACATGGGTGAAGAATTTACCGTATTTTGAAGACCTGGCAAGTGACTAATATGCGAATCAATATGAGTAGAAAAAATAGGAGCACAACTTGCCGGAGGACACGGCTGTAAAGGTGGAGTGATAGAAGCTTGCTGCAAACCTGGAAATAATTTCTCATCAAAAACAACATGACGTGACACATAGACTTTAGTGGACGTTGGATCAAGACACTTGTAACCTTTATGTTTGGAAGCGTAACCTATAAAAATGCATCTTTTGCTGCGAAATGCCAATTTATGCGATGTGTATGGTCTGAGAAGAGGATAAAATGTACAACCGAATGATCGTAGATAATTATAATCAGGATCACGATTGTACAATTTTTGATAAGGTGAAATATTATCGAGGATAGGCGTGGGAAGACGATTTATGAGAAAATGGCAGTGGAAAAAGCATCTACCCAAAACGAAGATGGGAGACAAGACTGAGCAAGAAGAGAAAGACCGATCTCTTGGATGTGCCGATGTTTTCTTTCAGCTACTCCATTTTGCTGGGAAGTGTGAGGACACGTGCGACGATGCGTGATGCCATTGGACTCGAATAATTGAGCGAATTGGTTAGAAATATATTCACCTCCATTATCAGATTGAAATTGTTTGATTTTTGTGGAGAAGAAATTTTCGACAAACAACTTGAATTTAACAAAGTAAGAGAAAACATCAGATTTAGATTGAATAGGAAACAACCATGTAAACCTTGAATAGTCATCAATAAATATAACATAAAATCGACAACCATCTTGAGAGGTTATAGGAGAAACCCAAACATCAGAATGAATTAATGCTAAAGGTTCTAAAGAGATCCTATTAGAATCGGTAAAAGGAAGCCTTTTACTTTTCCCGAGTTGACAAGCAGTACACAAATGATCTAGATTGGCAGAGCCTTCCACTGGAAGTTGGAAAGAACGAACAATCTTTTTAGTGACTTGAGAGGAAGGATGCCCTAGTCGTGCATGCCAGACATCAAAAGAAGTTTTGATACCAAAGAGAGCGACGTGTGCACGACATTTATTTAAAGAAATTTTATTCAGGTAAAGCGGGTACAAGCCTCCTTCACTCGCCCCCTCCAGCAGCGTGTTTCCCGTCCGTTTGTCCTTGATAAAATAATGAGAATCCGTGAGAATAAAGAAACAGTCATTATCAGAACAAAATTTATTAATAGACAAGAGATTAGTCATGGCTTGAGGACAATGAAGGACACGCTGGAGACAAAGTTTGGAATGAGGAGTTTGTAACACAAGGGAGCCTATATTATCAATGGAAAGACCTGTACCATTACCAACAGCCACCGCATCATCTCCTACATAAGGTTCCTGCAGAGTTAAATTGGCAAGATCATTGGTGATATGTTGATTTTCCCCACTGTCAAGCACCCAAATATTGCCATCAATTTGAGCATTGGTCTGTGCAACCATGGCTGCCAATTGAGCTGGTAGGTGGCGACCTTGGTAGGTGTAGTCCATGCGGTGAAAGCAATCCAGGGCAGAATGATTGTTCCTACCACATATCTGACATTGTGGTCTTCCTTGAGAAGAAAAGGCATTTGCAGGAAGCTGTGAATGGCCGGCTTCAGTCATTGATTGTGAAGATGGTAGCTTTGGTTTAGAATGAGATTGATTCCGAGGAGTGAAGCGATTAGTAAATGAAGACCGATTTTGCTTTTTATAAGGACCATGTTTTGCTGCCACCATAGCAAAGCCAGGCTGATCAATAGAGAGAGATTGTTGCTGGCCGACAAGGAAAGTTCAAAAGAAAGGAGCTCATTCTGAAATTCTTCAAAATTCATAAGTCCTGCACGCATAGCAAAGGAGCAAGAAACAACAAAAGGATTAAAGGAGGGGTTAAGACCCCGTTGGACATAGCCAATAAGATCGTCATCCAAAATAGGTCTCCCGGCGGCGGCAAGCTGATCGGTGAGAACTTTGATGTCATGAAGGAAGTCGGTGCAAGACTTCCCATCTTGTTGAAGACTCTGAAGTTGAGTTTGGAGACGACTAATGCGAGAACGCGACTGAGAAGCATAGCGATTCGCAAGAATGTTCCACACCTGTCGAGCAGTGGTCATCCCAAAAACATATGAGAGAACCTTGTCAGACAAGGAGGCGTTCAGATAGCTTAGGACGAACTGATCCTTCTTTGTCCAGAGAAGATAGGAAGGATTCACTTCTGCAGTCTCTTTACCTTCCGAAAGTGGGAGGAATTGAGCTGGGCACGGTTCGGTTCCATCCACGAAACCCAGCAAATCATGGCTACGAAGAACGGGTAAAAATTGAGAAACCCAGTTCAGATAATTTGAGCCATCAAGTTTGACCGAAATGAGTTGAAAAATATTTGGGGGAGAAAAGGTAACGTAAGCGGAAGTCATTTGGGATCGTAGAAAGCGTGAGCAAAAGAAGCTCTGATACCAAGAAAGAATTCGGTGAAATATGGACTGGTCAACTTAACCAATCACGAATTCATTGATGTATAAATAGTAACGTACATGTAACAGAATTTAATGTAAACTGAAATACAAATATTTGAATATTTAAGTGTTAACAAATATTCAAATGTTTGGAACAGAGTTCCGTATGACTAGACATTTGAATATTTAAGTGTTAACGAATATTCAAATGTTTGGAACAGAGTTCCGTATGACCAGGTCTTGAGCTAGTTCCTTAGCTGGACTTTTCTATTGGTTTTCAGAGTATTCCGGCGATTCTTCAGACAGGATCCCCAAGCCTTCACCGCAGTGCAAGTCAGAGAGCAGTCGCACGAGATAGAAGAGAGGATGAGAGGGCCCGCGTATAACCCGACACTGTTCGGTCGGGTCGGTTGTTCTGATCGGCTGATTCTTCGAACTATTCAATATTTTTTTTCCCTTCTCCTGAAAATATTCATTTATTCTAATAGCTAACACGGTGACACGTGTAGGACCAAAAAGGCGCAGCTTTAGACGGCGCCGTTTTTCGGGGATTCTATGCTATTTCATTATCCACACAGTACATGATCCATTTGGATTTTTTGTTGTTGTTGTTGTAATAATCCATTTGGAAATTTGCTCCTGTAACATTTTCATTATCTTTATTATTATGTTTTATCTTACCGTTTTCTATTTAATTAATTGAAACCCTCCTTATAATAACTTAATAAGTGATTTTATCCTTATTTTGAACAAAAAAAAAATGAATCTTTAAATATTAAAGTAATGTTTGCAAATCTAAATTTTTTTATAAAAATTTAGAATGTTGTGAAAATTGAGGTACATTAAAATTTTATTGAATTTTGAAAAAATAATAATAGAAAGTTATTATAATAGAAAGAAATGATTTGATAGAGAAAGAGATAATTTTAAAGTTTTTTATTATTTTTTTCTTAACCAAAATTTTAAGTTAGTTATGTTTGTATTCAAAAAATTTTGGATGGGTCTAAAATTTAGGTTTGTAGAAATTATCTAAATTAAAATTCTTGAAGCTAAAATGTATTATTTTTATATTATTAAGAGAGGACTTGAATTCTCAAACTAATAGCCCTAAATTCAAAGAAAAATTAACAATAAACATTTCTTGGGCTTGTCCAAAACTTTCAACCCAATACTTGAAAGCCTGCCATCTCTTGGGCTTAAAGTATAGAAAGCTAAACTTTTCACGGCTCAGCCCACAAAGGAAGCAAGGGCTGTATTGGTAAATGGACTTCGCCCCCAAGAGTAAACTGTGCAAATAAAAGAACCTCAGACCCAGGCTCCAAGTAAGTAACTGGCCCAATGTATAATTGTTTCGAGTTGCCGTCAACCCCTCTAAACTTATCCTGTGGACCCTAAAGAAACGGTTAACCCGAATTCGAGCATCCATATATATTTTCATGGGATAAATACGTTGTTGAGGTTTAAAATCATTCATATTTGAAAGCTTTAGAAGAACTAAAGTTTTGATGGATTTTAAATTTTAGAAACTAATTTAATAAATTTTAAAGTTGAATGACTTATTTAATTTTCGGCCAAACTGTATGAAAAACTTTATATTTATCCTTTGTTTTCTTTTTATTATTATTATTTTTTGTTGTTATTGATATTTTCAATTGGAACCTCACTAAGTATTATTGTTGACCATCAAACCCCGTTTCAAACTGATTGTTTAAATATAAAAAACCACCCAATATATATAGTTTGGTAAATTTCTGTTTCAATCTGTTTAATTTTTCTATTTTCAAGAAAGATGATCTTATCATCCAATAGCTTCTCAAAATTCCTGGTTCAATCTGTATACGTACGTTTTTTTTTTTTTTTGGAGAAAGATGATCTTTATATATATATATTGGTGGATTTAAATAAAGAGAGATAGGGAGATAAAGCTTGTTTGACCTATCAACTCCGAAACTTGCTTGTGGGAACTGTTAAGATATACCTTTAGTAACAACTTACCCCACATATATAGAACTTCCGTGAAGACACGTTAAATTCAAGACATAAACGTACGTCCGCACGTTAGTTGTAAATTATATAGTATAGATTGATGTTTGAGGTTGTATTACAAACATTAACAAATATAAAGGCGCTGTTTGGTAAAAAAATTCCCTGCATCATGTATATTATATATTTCCCGGTTCAGCTTATTTCGCTAACCTTGATTTGCTTCCGGTTGCACCGTTACCCACTCTTACTCATACTAATCAACAGATAAAAAAATGATTAGATATCTTGAAAACCATAGGAAGAATACTTAACATTGATAATTACTAATTAACCAACTCCATCGATATTATTACTTCAGTCAAAGATCAGATAACTAGTATATATATGGTTTCAGTTGCGATCTTATTGGGATAGAAAACCGGATCAGATCACATTTGTCCAGACACTATATATGCATATATACCTGATATAGGGTTATATGCATGCCATGAAAATGGAAATTCGATTGCAGATTAAGGATGTTAAAACATACATGAAATGGTACTGTAGAACTCCATGAACTGCTTAAAACCTCCACCAACAGATTTATGAACCTTTTTGACGGCCGGCCGGCCAGGGACGGAAAAGCATGCAGTTTCAAGCAAATTTGGCATGGGTTAATGGTATGATTTTATGAATTAATTGCTGGTTATATCATATATTGGATCCTAAACCGAAGGTATCATAAGGATGCACGGAGACGGGGAAGAAAACTGAGAACGTAAAACCCAAAATTGAGGCTTCTACCTAACTTGTGTGTTGCAAGAATCTCTGAACAGTATTAGTACCGTGAAGTACTGGTCGTTCTAACTTCTAATGCTGTAGAGATGAATGAAGGAGCAGCCCTGCCATAGATGCCGAGGCGTCTCTTAAATAAGCAGGTACTTATAAGAGGGGAACCGCACAAGATGGTTAAGAATTTCACAAGAATAGCGCCGGCCCCCTCCCCGGCGCTCTAATTTAACAGACTTCTTACAATATCGGAGCTAATTTCGAATTCATATAGGGGAACGGCCGTACATGATCAGGATACAGGACTTGTGATACAAAGAAAGCAATGAAAACTTCTTTAGAGAAGTGACTAAAGAAAGGAATGCATCATTTCCATAGGCAGGAGAAAGACAACAACCTTCATCGTGGATACAATATTTTGTACAATTCAGAAGAAAAGGAAAATCTAAATTAAGTAAGGAACCAATCTATCAGTATATTTTCTTGTGTACACGACCACTACTGTCAAAAAATATTCTCTAACTAAGATAGCATAGCCTTTTCTTTCTGTTTCCACTCCAACCCTATAAATCTGCAAGGTGAAAACCTGACCTTATGCTCTGTAATGGTTTCAAGCTTAGGTGACCATACTTGCTCCTTAGATCCAACAAGCTGTTCGTAGTGCTTTTGTAACTCTGGCGTGCTACAAAGAATGCCATTGCTAGGACTACTAGATCCAATTTCCTGCCCTTTTGTTATAAGTCTTGTTATGAACTCCGGCACGACCTTAATTGAAACTCTTCCATCTTCACCCTTTATGTAATCGAACGGGCAGTCCCCAAAATTGATAGGTGAATTTCTAGGGCTTGACCCTAGGGCTGATAGAGAAGAGACCGAGATGACATACTCGCTAGCTTCAAAGAGATCAATGGGAAGAACAAAGTAGGTTTGGCCACTCGTGAGCTCGTCGTCTATGCCCAAGGCTGGGACCCGGTGGCCAACAAAGAACGAGTCCGCGTGGCAAACCATTCTGTCCGGAAACTCAAACATGATCTCCCCGGCAATATGTCTCCCGGCCGTGAGGACTCGCGTGGTTCCTTTCCAAAAGATTAGCTTTACGGGGGAGTTAGCGTTTGGTTTGAAACATGGCGACACGGCATTTCCCATTAGAGAGAGAAGGGGAGAGAAAGTTATCGAAGGTGAGATTGCTGTTGGCTCTTCGATCGCTGCCGTGGGGAAAATGGAAAAAAGGTTGGGATTTTATACAGAAAAGGAGAAGGAGGATTGACTTGGAGAAAGTCTGGGTTCGTTTTTTAGTTTTAGGGGTCGGTGGTCTGGTCAGCCATGCCGGCTTTAGTCGGTATTGCCTAGTTAACATTACTATGGACCCAAAACAACAACTCATAGGAAGTCGTGTTCACCTTAAACTTCACTGCATGCTTATCTGGTATATATAAAATAAAATATTGGGAATTTTTCTTCTTCTATTTTTTCCTATATATATTGTGCGTGGAAAATTTTTTTTTAGGATAAAAGTAAGATCCGATATTGTATTTATTCAACGGCTCTACGAGTCAACACATATATTGGTTGATTCATGCACTCCCTACCCCGCGGCATGAATCTCAATGCTTTTACCACTTCCTTAATTGCTAGCCAGTAGATATCTGTAAGACTAACATTAAAATTAGTGAAATCTCTAATGTTTTAATCTTTAAAGCTAGCGGGATCCTGCAAGCAACCAATGTTTCAACGACAGGCCATAGGGTTGAATTTCATTTCTCATGATCATCAGCCAGCTAGAGATCAGAAACGAAGAAAAGCTACATTCTTACGTGGAAGATCGATCTTTATTGATCATCAGGCACTAATATTGTTTGTTTCTTTAAAAAAAAAAAAAAACTCGTGAATTGCTAGAGTTTTCTTCTGCAAAAGTTCCTGAATGTGTCAATTATTAGAGATCAATCAACCACAAATGCAGGTTCTAGCACGTCAATGTGAGTACTACCCGGCCGGCGAAGTCCTGCATGTACCCTGGGTTTTAGGTTTGAGCTGTAATCACAGATTTTCATCGATGATGGGTAAGTGTGTGAATGTTGACGGTCCAAGTTTGATCTGTTGACTCCAATTGTGGACCTTTGAACACCATTAATGAACCAGAAAGGGCATTGTACTCAACCACACCATTTAATAAACCACGATATCATGTTGGTTATTCTACCCCTAGCTATTATACGCGGTTTATACACTACTGGCCCAGCAAGTCAGGAGGGTTCCCATCGAGTAGATAGGTCTTTAATTATCCTGAGGATATATACGCTTTTCTAACAACTAGAGTACTTTCGTGGTAGTAGTAGTGTACTCTTATCTCCGGTCTGTATACATTTTTGTGGGTCTGAATATGATATTCGAACTTCAATATATTGCCGAGTAAGAGTCACCCAAATCGGGCTGGGATCTTAATTTTTCTTCCGCGGAGTGGGAAACGATTAATATTTATTTTGTAAGATCTGTTTGAGCATAACGGCAAACTCGGACACAATTGAACTGAAATTAGAGATTCAATTCAAGTAAAAGTTTAGTCAGAGTTTTCCAGTGAAATAATTGTAAGATTCTTCGAGGTATGTTTTGAGGGATTGGAATTAATCCTCTCTAATTCATGTCCAAATTGGACTAATTTTAGAGACACAGAAATACTAGTGAGTAATGAATACCGTAAAGCCCACACTATCAAATATCTCTCATACATAAATATTATTGAATGTTTTAGAACTAATATGAGCTTGTATCTATTTCTCTCCAAATTAGAGTATTATCCAATTCAAGCAGCAGTGAATTAGAGAAGAAATAATATGCTTTTGGGATAATTTGTAATTACCCGTCTTGAACTATCTTGACTTTCTATCTAGCAAAGATAGAGTTGATTCGTAGCTAACTTTTATTTTAGTTAGTTGTTAGAGATTGGTTTCCGATAAGTAATGTACCAGCTAGCTACTTTCTTAAATTTACCTCAATATTCTATCAGTAAAAAATTATAATACTATAAACCAATAGACTGTATCATACTTTCTTAAATTATTCGATCCATATAATATAAATATATATTATGACACAAAGAATGAACGGTCAAAATTAGGAGTATGATCTGGCTATTATGTACTAATGTACATAGAGTAAACTTAATAATAAACAATGAAGACTTTTAAAATAATTCTATCCCCCAAAATCGTAGTGACATCTCCTTCCTTTGTACTTCTGGCTAAATGACAAAATTAGAAATTTATATTAATGGGAGTTTAATAAATCTTGTGCGCCTCCGAAACCTTGTGGGATGTCGTCCCCTCAACCCCACAAAGACCAGGAAAGTTCTGTTGTTTAAATTTTCAAGACTTATCAAATAGCGGTTCAATCTGTATACGTACGCACGGAACTTCCGTGAAGTTAAATTCAAGACATAAACGTACGTTTAGTTGATGTATAGATTGATGTTTGAGGTTGTATTACAAACATTAACAAATATAAAGGCGCTGTTTGGTAAAAAAATTTCCTGCATCATGTATATTATATATTTCCCGGTTCAGCTTATTTCGCTAACCTTGATTTGCTTCCGGTTGCACCGTTACCCACTCTTACTCATACTAATCAACAGATAAAAAAAATGATTAGATATCTTGAAAACCATAGGAAGAATACTTAACATTGATAATTACCAATTAACCAACTCCATCGATATTATTACTTCAGTCAAAGATCAGATAACTAGTATATATATGGTTTCAGTTGCGATCTTATTGGGATAGAAAACCGGATCAGATCACATTTGTTCAGACACTATATATGCATATATACCTGATATAGGGTTATATGCATGCCATGAAAATGGAAATTCGATTGCAGATTAAGGATGTTAAAACATACATGAAATGGTACTGTAGAACTCCATGAACTGCTTAAAACCTCCACCAACAGATTTATGAACCTTTTTGACGGCCGGCCGGCCAGGGACGGAAAAGCATGCAGTTTCAAGCAAATTTGGCATGGGTTAATGGTATGATTTTATGAATTAATTGCTGGTTATATCATATATTGGATCCTAAACCGAAGGTATCATAAGGATGCACGGAGACGGGGAAGAAAACTGAGAACGTAAAACCCAAAATTGAGGCTTCTACCTAACTTGTGTGTTGCAAGAATCTCTGAACAGTATTAGTACTGTGAAGTACTGGTCGTTCTAACTTCTAATGCTGTAGAGATGAATGAAGGAGCAGCCCTGCCATAGATGCCGAGGCGTCTCTTAAATAAGCAGGTACTTATAAGAGGGGAACCGCACAAGATGGTTAAGAATTTCACAAGAATAGCGCCGGCCCCCTCCCCGGCGCTCTAATTTAACAGACTTCTTACAATATCGGAGCTAATTTCGAATTCATATAGGGGAACGGCCGTACATGATCAGGATACAGGACTTGTGATACAAAGAAAGCAATGAAAACTTCTTTAGAGAAGTGACTAAAGAAAGGAATGCATCATTTCCATAGGCAGGAGAAAGACAACAACCTTCATCGTGGATACAATATTTTGTACAATTCAGAAGAAAAGGAAAATCTAAATTAAGTAAGGAACCAATCTATCAGTATATTTTCTTGTGTACACGACCACTACTGTCAAAAAATATTCTCTAACTAAGATAGCATAGCCTTTTCTTTCTGTTTCCACTCCAACCCTATAAATCTGCAAGGTGAAAACCTGACCTTATGCTCTGTAATGGTTTCAAGCTTAGGTGACCATACTTGCTCCTTAGATCCAACAAGCTGTTCGTAGTGCTTTTGTAACTCTGGCGTGCTACAAAGAATGCCATTGCTAGGACTACTAGATCCAATTTCCTGCCCTTTTGTTATAAGTCTTGTTATGAACTCCGGCACGACCTTAATTGAAACTCTTCCATCTTCACCCTTTATGTAATCGAACGGGCAGTCCCCAAAATTGATAGGTGAATTTCTAGGGCTTGACCCTAGGGCTGATAGAGAAGAGACCGAGATGACATACTCGCTAGCTTCAAAGAGATCAATGGGAAGAACAAAGTAGGTTTGGCCACTCGTGAGCTCGTCGTCTATGCCCAAGGCTGGGACCCGGTGGCCAACAAAGAACGAGTCCGCGTGGCAAACCATTCTGTCCGGAAACTCAAACATGATCTCCCCGGCAATATGTCTCCCGGCCGTGAGGATCGCGTGGTTCCTTTCCAAAAGATTAGCTTTACGGGGGAGTTAGCGTTTGGTTTGAAACATGGCGACACGGCATTTCCCATTAGAGAGAGAAGGGGAGAGAAAGTTATCGAAGGTGAGATTGCTGTTGGCTCTTCGATCGCTGCCGTGGGGAAAATGGAAAAAAGGTTGGGATTTTATACAGAAAAGGAGAAGGAGGATTGACTTGGAGAAAGTCTGGGTTCGTTTTTTAGTTTTAGGGGTCGGTGGTCTGGTCAGCCATGCCGGCTTTAGTCGGTATTGCCTTGTTAACATTACTATGGACCCAAAACAACAACTCATAGGAAGTCGTGTTCACCTTAAACTTCACTGCATGCTTATCTGGTATATATAAAATAAAATATTGGGAATTTTTCTTCTTCTATTTTTTCCTATATATATTGTGCGTGGAAAATTTTTTTTTAGGATAAAAGTAAGATCCGATATTGTATTTATTCAACGGCTCTACGAGTCAACACATATATTGGTTGATTCATGCACTCCCTACCCCGCGGCATGAATCTCAATGCTTTTACCACTTCCTTAATTGCTAGCCAGTAGATATCTGTAAGACTAACATTAAAATTAGTGAAATCTCTAATGTTTTAATCTTTAAAGCTAGCGGGATCCTGCAAGCAACCAATGTTTCAACGACAGGCCATAGGGTTGAATTTCATTTCTCATGATCATCAGCCAGCTAGAGATCAGAAACGAAGAAAAGCTACATTCTTATGTGGAAGATCGCTCTTTATTGATCATCAGGCACTAATATTGTTTGTTTCTTTAAAAAAAAAAAAAAAACTCGTGAATTGTTTTTTCTTCTGCAAAAGTTCCTGAATGTGTCAATTATTAGAGATCAATCAACCACAAATGCAGGTTCTAGCACGTCAATGTGAGTACTACCCGGCCGGCGAAGTCCTGCATGTACCCTGGGTTTTAGGTTTGAGCTGTAATCACAGATTTTCATCGATGATGGGTAAGTGTGTGAATGTTGACGGTCCAAGTTTGATCTGTTGACTCCAATTGTGGACCTTTGAACACCATTAATGAACCAGAAAGGGCATTGTACTCAACCACACCATTTAATAAACCACGATATCATGTTGGTTATTCTACCCCTAGCTATTATACGCGGTTTATACACTACTGGCCCAGCAAGTCAGGAGGGTTCCCATCGAGTAGATAGGTCTTTAATTATCCTGAGGATATATACGCTTTTCTAACAACTAGAGTACTTTCGTGGTAGTAGTAGTGTACTCTTATCTCTGGTCTGTATACATTTTTGTGGGTCTGAATATGATATTCGAACTTCAATATATTGCCGAGTAAGAGTCACCCAAATCGGGCTGGGATCTTAATTTTTCTTCCGCGGAGTGGGAAACGATTAATATTTATTTTGTAAGATCTGTTTGAGCATAACGGCAAACTCGGACACAATTGAACTGAAATTAGAGATTCAATTCAAGTAAAAGTTTAGTCAGAGTTTTCCAGTGAAATAATTGTAAGATTCTTCGAGGTATGTTTTGAGGGATTGGAATTAATCCTCTCTAATTCATGTCCAAATTGGACTAATTTTAGAGACACAGAAATACTAGTGAGTAATGAATACCGTAAAGCCCACACTATCAAATATCTCTCATACATAAATATTATTGAATGTTTTAGAACTAATATGAGCTTGTATCTATTTCTCTCCAAATTAGAGTATTATCCAATTCAAGCAGCAGTGAATTAGAGAAGAAATAATATGCTTTTGGGATAATTTGTAATTACCCGTCTTGAACTATCTTGACTTTCTATCTAGCAAAGATAGAGTTGATTCGTAGCTAACTTTTATTTTAGTTAGTTGTTAGAGATTGGTTTCCGATAAGTAATGTACCAGCTAGCTACTTTCTTAAATTTACCTCAATATTCTATCAGTAAAAAATTATAATACTATAAACCAATAGACTGTATCATACTTTCTTAAATTATTCGATCCATATAATATAAATATATATTATGACACAAAGAATGAACGGTCAAAATTAGGAGTATGATCTGGCTATTATGTACTAATGTACATAGAGTAAACTTAATAATAAACAATGAAGACTTTTAAAATAATTCTATCCCCCAAAATCGTAGTGACATCTCCTTCCTTTGTACTTCTGGCTAAATGACAAAATTAGAAATTTATATTAATGGGAGTTTAATAATTTTGTTCATGGAGCTAGAGCGCCGTAATTTTTAATATATATATATATATATATATATATGGTGATTTAGACACGTGAAATTGCAAGTGGGCGCAAATGTGTATTCATTGAAGACCAGTCTTATAAAAAGTTCGTAAGTACAACTTGAGGACGAAACCGTTCTTTGACTACTTCCAAAAGACAACTCTTTTTGCCACAACGACCAGAAAAAATATATGAGCTATGACCAATCAAGATTAGACATCTTTGATTTTCTTTGCCAAGAGCACGAGAAATGTGCTCGATCCATTGGATATTAAGAAAACCTATTTGTCTCCAAGAAAAAGTATATATTTAACCTCGGTCAACATGTGATCGATTAGAGCTAAAGCCACCATCCATATCATAGCCATGAGATTGGCATATATCCACATTGAATAATTTGTGTCACCTGCTGGCCGTTCTCATCCAGATCCTATTTGTTATCCTCATCCATTTAATTACTAATTACCACATAAAAGTTAATTGATTCTTGAATATAGACAGAGATTATATATTCAAGAGGAACTTTTTTTTTGGGCGAAAATAAGAAAAAGATAATATACTTGGCACCCTTCAATATTTATGAGGGTCTTGATACTTTTGACTGCAATTTATTATTTTTGCCGTTGTAAGCTATCAACTATTGATTTTAGATACTCTATACTCTTCTTTAAATTTTTTTGTCAATTTTAAAAGGAAAATAATTTTTTGGTATCCGAAAATGACAATTTTATCAAAATTAAGGATAAAATTGTAATTTTAGACTTAAAAATATCAATTTTTGAAAATTTGAGCAAAGGGGATAAAGTGTATGAAATCAATAATCAATCATGTATAATATGACAAAAATAATAATTAGTCATGTAAAGTGTCAATACTTCGATAATTGAGGGATGCAAAGTGTATTAATTATCTCTACTTTAAATGAAGAAGTAAAAGAGATAAAGTTTAGAAATATGATACCTTATCAATCACTTAATTAAAACTCCACCAATTAACAACGCTGAGAAAAACTTATTGAAACAAATAATTATATATATGTGCATAAGGAAAATGAGAGAAAATTTTATTATTTCTGAAATAAAGAGACGTATCGAGCTAGCTAGTCAACTTCTGTTTTACATGCCCTATACATCCATGATGAAAATGAGAGAACAATTTGAATTATATTGGTCCGCACACAATTTGCGCCAGCACATGCAGTACAGGATTATATAGAAATTACAAGATGTCAGGCGCGCGCGGAATAAAATAGATATTTATTGCTGGGGCCAAAGTGTAAAATAGCTAGCCGCCAAAGTGTAAAATCAACAGAAGGAAGTATCTACAATTGGTCAATGCAGTATATAATCTATATTTATTGCTGGGGCCTTCTCATTTTCACCTATAATAGTTTATTATAATTAATCGAAACATATATAATCAACAGGTTCAGGGAAGCAATATAAAAAAAGTAGGAATAATAATGTAGAATAGCTATCAAGGAAAGGGAGAGCTTCTTTACTGTTTGTGCACGTATGCACTCTTATACACCATTAAAATTAAACAAAACGATATGCTATTTTTGACTCAACTATAACTCTAAATCCAAAACTTATAAGATGTTTATGATATATACTTATAGATTTATTTGAACAGTTTTTTTTTCTACAAAAAAGGTTGAAAGGGTCGGACAACTAGCGTATAGCCTACTTCTTCTGGGTGTGATCATAAGAACCTTTACCTATTACAAAATGTACGAATTGAGAAATAGCTAACCATCCGAGAAATAGTGATTATTGCCACAACCTCACAAGAGAGCAATTGATTCTAAAAACAAGAGGTTCCATTTACATACCTCATACTCGAACACCTGCATGCTCTTGGACATCCGTATTTGCAGACTTCCAAACCAACTAGGGTACCACATTTACAAGTTATCAAACAGTACCTACATACATAAAAAAGATCCTATTATTATATATATTCTAGATGAAAGCCTAATCATAATTTATTCTTACAATAACTAACTAAGAGAAAATTATTTAACAAGCTGTTCATCTACTTCAATTAATAACTTCAATATCCTAGCAGATTAATTAACTCAGTACAGTGGCTTATTAATGATAATGCTTTCTCCTTTTGCAAAGAGACACCCTTAGCCTTAACTTTTGTTTTTCTTTAAGTTTATCTTAAGCAATATTTTCATGAGTTGTATATTTTTTTTTTTAACAATTATTAACTTTTTAGTGTTTGATTGATGCCCTAAAAATATTCAGGAAATTAAACAAAATATGTTATTTGGTTTTATTTAGTAGTATTAATTGATTTAGAATTCGTCTTTTTCTGTTAATTAGAGTTTTCTCTAGAATAAATAAATGTTACGTAAAGAAGAGCCATAGACTTCACTTAAGATTTTCCGTTGACCTAATTTTTTTTACCTTCCCAAATGTATAAACTCAGCAAATATCAAAATCCAATATATATATATATATATATATATATATACACACACGCACGAATGCAGACAGAATGTATATTTGATTAATTTAAGAAATAAAAAGATAAATACGAATTAGTTTTAAGATCATGAAATCATTTTAAATTTACAAACAAGTAGGTAAAATTCAATAAATTCCCCAAATATATAACAAAAGAGCTATCAATTATAATGACAAGCAATTAAAAAAATTATTTAAAAATCATTAACGTCACCATCTACCATAGTTTTACACTGATCTTCAAGTTTGATTTCTTTCAATTTCTTTCTCAATTATTGTGCTTGATCATCTGCGCGTACAAACTTCTTTTATAGTCGAAAAGGACAAAAGTGATGAACAGTCAAAAGATGCATGCGCAAACTGTTACTGCCCACACGTTTATCAATTACTTAATTACGGGTTCATATCATCTCTGTCACATTAACAGATAAATTAATGGGAATGGGAATGGAGAAGTTGACATTTCTAAGTGTCCACCTCCATGCATATCATCATCTTTAGACTTTTAATTATCCTGATTACATAACCCTATATCAACGGCTGCAATTTCTCCTATGAATGTAGCCTAAAAACTAACACGACACCGTTGGGGCAAATTTTAAATAAGGATAAATATGATATATACGTTTTACACATTTCAATTATGAGTGTCTCGACACTTTGTACCTTAATCTATTATTTTTGTTACATTGTACTCACAAACTATTAATTTCAATCAGTTTGTACTGTATGTTAAAATTCTTGATTAATTTGAACAGAAAATAATTTTTTGGTAATGACTATTTTATGAGGGTAAAATCATAATTTTTAAGGTCAAAAAATAAATTTTCATTCGAACTAACGGAAAATTTTAACGGTAGATATAAAGTGTCTTAAATAAATAGTTTGTGGGTTCAATGTGACAAAAATAATAATTAGAGTATAAAATATATTTAACCCTTTTAAATATAAAAGGAGAATAGACGTATGCATACCGCTATTCCTTGTAGCATATATATCATATGCTCTTGTTACTTTAAGCTAATCAAAAGGCAATTTGAATCAGTAACAAAGAAGCAACTTAGATTAAAGCTCTCGATCTCTTGTGGATAATTTTTCATGTGTCCTTTGACTTTTTCAAACTAGTGTTTCATGTTTCGTTATCTTTTGATGACATGCTTTTTTATTTCATGCGTGCTGGTTTGTACTTTTGATTAGATGCGTTTCCTACTTTATAAATTAAAGCATAATTAAGTTTATAATATTGGTAAAATGTGTGGTGGTTATGATTAAGCTTTTGTTTTTCAATTAGCATGATTGGGAAACGGAGGCCACGTCTGCTCAATCCCTTTCTCTAAAGTTTTGGAAACGAGAGGTGCGTTGGCCTAATGCCTTTTTGCTTTTTAGCTCTTGACCCCGACTAAAACGGGATATCAGAATCTTTTGGGTCAAAGGTTATACTTGGACGGTTTGACCATATAAACGGGATGGCTTTCTTTCTTTTTTTTTCATCGTTCTACTCCTTCAAATTTGATGGCATATTCTTAAGTCTACGGTTTAAATGAGCCTTAAATTATTTTTTTTGGTAACGAAGAAATTTCAGATACCCATTTACATGTATGATGCTCGGATAAAAATGATCAAATATCTGCACGAGTTGGATTTAATGACAGAATAAATTCTAAAGAGTTTGACCGTCTTATTGACCAATCTCTCATTTAAAGAGGGCCTTAATTTTTTATTTTTTTTATAACTAAAAAATTTTGGACACCTATTCATGTGTACAAAATTCGGATAACTATGATTCAGTATCTGCACGAGTTAGGTTCAATGCCACAACAAACTCTGAAAAAGACTAACCAACTTATTGACTAGTCTCTTATTTAAGTTGCAGGCATTTTTTTGTACTAAGTGGTGATTTAAATCCCTGAATATATGCCTAATCCATACTCTTAGAGGCCCTGCTGCCACTTGAGTTATTCAAGTGGTTGGGTGGGTTAAAATGAGCCTTTAATTTAGAGGTAAGTGGACTGATAGAAAAGCTCTACAATCTACATATTGAGGCACTATCTTCCAATTCTTGCTCTATAGGGTAAGGGTTAAAAAGTTGGAGAGAGAGACCTTCACTGGTTGGATGCTCGTATCTAGAGGTGGACGTGTGTTCAAATATTACAGGTAATAAGAGAGCCATTGACTCAATGTTGCATGTGTCGTGGTTTGTGACACCGAAAGAAGATTTCCCTAAGAATCAATCCATTAATGAATAAAGGGTCAAACTAATAATAGAGCAAAACATGATCATAAATCAGCAGGGAAAAAAAAAAAAAAAGGGAGAAGAGGGGTTTAGGACTCGAGAAATATTGAGAGGAAAGTTCTTTGAATCTTGACCAAATTTATAACCAAATCATATGCCGATACTAACAAAATGGCCCATCTAGAGTATAGAATCCTTTTTCTGGGTCATTCCAGAGTTTAGAATCTGGCTGCTGAAAATGAAGCCCAATAATCGTGCAATGTGATGGGCCAACGACGTTGCCCCAATTAATCTTTAGCCACATTACAAGGTCTTCATTCCAGAGTTTAGAATCTGGCTTTTTTGAAGCCCAGGGTGTGCCATTTTCTTTTTTTTTTTCTTCTTTTGCCTCGGTTATTCTTATTGGAAAAATCCAGGATGTATGCCATTTTCTTTTTCGTTTTTTCCTTTGCGAAAGCTCTTGATTCTTGTTGTTAGCTCCAGACCAGATATGTCCAATACGTACAGATGTTGGTGAATGATGTGGCAAAACAAGCACCTTGCACTTGATTTCCAAGTATCTCATACTGCTCTCTGCACTAAATTTCCCCCAAGTTCAGTGCATCGGGGTAACTGTCTGATCTTCTGGGGGCTCATTCAAAATCACTTTGACATGAAAGGGCCAAGAGGGCTAGGCAATAATGATGACTCGTTCCAAAATGTCTTGTTGATATCTGGACATAAAAACTCCCAGTTGAGATATGCTACACAGAGATATCTTCACGAGCTGCTTCAAAACCAGAGTGACGAAAGGTCGCAGCTGATTTTCAAACAACCATTGTAAAACCTTTGTCAGATACATGAGCATGAATCCCATTTCGATGAGTGGATTAGATTGATGCATACGGATTCATACAAGCAACCTCACTCTAGTTCAGCTGAAGGTTGAGTTAAATTCAGTACGGAACCTCGTGGACCCAATTTATGCTATCCTCCCTTCTTTTTTTTGTTCTCTGTTTTTTTTACCCCCGCTCCCAATTCGACTTCCTACATTAACAACAGTTACAATTTACCTGCTTTCCCCATGCCTGGGATCCATTCAGAACTGAGCAAGGCACAGGTGTGAATGCGTTCAACTCTTCATGACATGGTGCAAGTCCGAGCGGTTAAACTCTCCAGTTCAGCGTTTCCTCGATTCGAAGTCCTCTTTAGGACAAACAAAAGGTATAAAATGCATTATTTCAGCCCATCTCTACAACCACCACAAGGTTTGTCCAGGATAGATGTAATATCTCCTTCATCACAAGCAATTGAATTTATGTCCATATCCACAAATTTCAACCTATGCTTTCTCTACTCTTTGAACACTTCTTGTACCTTAATAAATAAACAGAAGAGTAAAAGAGTCCAACGATTTCAATGATATAATCAGTGGAGTGTACTATATGGCAAGCAAGAACGACCAATGCCAAATGAGAACAAATCCCACCTTCAGTATGCATCTGGCATGCAACCAACTGAACACACTTTGTCACTACAAGCACAAACAGCTGAACAGTTAGAATTTATCGTCTGGAACAAACCCCCTTTGCAACATTTCATCATGGAACCTAAATGCCTCCTTCAGGTTGTCCTGGCTCACATATCCATTTATCAAAGAGGTGTATGTGGATCTATCAGGATTCACACCTTTCTCAATCATCTTCCGCACTATTAGTTCGGCCTCTTTCATTCTACCTTGTCTACAAAACCCATTCAAAATTACATTATATGTAATAACGTCAGGCAATAGCCCTTGTTTCTCCATCTTGTTAATCAAAACAAAAGCTATGTCCATATTCTCTTCTCTTACAAAACCATTGATAAGAGTATTGTATGTAATGCTATCCGGAACAACTCCTTTTGACATCATCTGGCTCAAGAAGTCATCTGCCTTCAATGCATTACCTGACCGGCAGTACCCCTTTATGACAGTGTTGAAAGTCACAACAGAGGGTTTGATACCTTTTCCAGCCATCTCATCCCACAGCCTCAATGCCTCGGACACATGCCCCATACTGCAAAATCCATTAATGAGAATGCCATAGGAAATGTAATTGGGAGGAATATCCCTAGAGATCATATCACCCCATAACTCCTCAGCTCTCTCCATTTCACCTACTTTGCAAAACCCATCAATTAACGTATTGTATGTCACTATGTCAGGCTTCAGATTCTTTTGAGTCATTGTCTCAAACAGGCTAAGTGCTTTATTCATATTCCCATCCTTACAGTACCCATGAATGAGAGTGGTGAATGTGTAAAAATCAGGAAAAACACCCCTTTCGACCATCTCATTGAAGAGCTCCTCTGCATCAGCCAGCATCTTCTCTCCGCACAACCCATTCAAAATAGTGTTGTATGTAACCACATCCATAACACAACCTTGCTCTAGCATTTCATCCCGTATCTTCAATGCCTCCGACATTCTGCCATTTCTACAGTAACCATCAATAAGAATAGTATAGATGACATTATCCGGAAGCAAACCAGCTTTCTTCATATTTCTGAAATGCATTACTGCCTGATCAAGAAAACCATTCCTCATAAAAACTCCAATAAGTGAACTAAAGCTAATTAAATCAGGAACAACATTACAACGCAACATTTCATTAAAAACATCTTGAGCTTCCGAAATATTATTCTTCCTACAACTCTCAACAAGCAGTGAATTATAAGTTGCGGCATCAGGACACAACCCATTATGCAACATCTCCTCCAATATTTCCTTTGCTCTTCCATACTCTCCATTCTTACATAAACCATTTATGATAGCATTATAAGTGAAGAGGCCTGCTTTCAGCCCCTTACCCGACATTGAGTTCTTCAGCTCAAAAGCTTCGTCCAATAGCCCTTCACGACAATATGCATTGATTAGTGTATTATAAGTCACAACATCTGCAAAAACTCCCTTCTCTTCCATGTCTGATAAGAACAGCTTAACGTTACCGATTTTCCCATCTTTGCACAATGCATTAACCATAATATTGAGTGTATAAACATTCAATTCAACTCCACTCCTAACGACTTCTCCATATACTTCCCATGCTAAATCAACCCACCCTACCTTCACAAGCCCACCAAGAAGACTATTACAAGCATTAATAGGAACACAGAGCCCTTTACTTCTCAACGCCCGAAACGCCTCCGACCCTTCCCTCAGCTTCCTAGCTTGCACATAGGTCCTAATCAACAGATCAAAAACCACCGGATTCAACCCGAACCCGTCACATACCGAAACCAACGATTGAACAATCTCAACCCGGGACACGCCACTCTTTCTAACCATTCTAAGAATCAAAGATTGCGCGTCCGAGAGCCTCCGGCTGCACACCAAAACGTGAACCATTGCACTCAAAGATTGTGATGAATGTTTGAAGTTTGAACTAGTGGACACAATCAAGTCAATAAACCTCTGACTCAGATGCAAATTTTCACGACAGCGGTAAAGAACTTCAACTACTAGTAACGGGTTTAACCGAAACAGATGATTACGCAATGAATGGGCATTACCTTGCTTTAAACTGAAAAGAATCTTCTCCACCACGAGAGAATCTGACAAAGGAGGCGTTGATGAAGCTGTTTCGCCCTGGGTATGTAGGGCTCTGAGGCCGTGGTTATTGTCAGGGCTTGGAGTAGAAGAGAACCAGTGAGGTTTCGGAAAATAAGCCTGGTCATAGAAGGAAGGCTTCGGGAAGATTGTGAGGGTTCTGAGAGTGGGATTTGGGGAAAGTAGCCGTTGAGTGGCCATTGGAAGATGAAAGAATTGCTTTGGTTGGGTTTTCTCATTTCAGTGCAGCTAACAAAGAGAGGAGAAACGGAAGACTCGGGCCGTGGAGCTGCTTTGAGAATTCTCTTCGTCTCATGATTTGGCTATTCCAAAGTTCTTTTCTTCTTGATTGATATGGACACCCATTTTAAGTCGTAATTTTTTCCGACGATCCATTTGTGAGCAACTTGAGGAAAAAAATAAAAATAAAAGTAGAAAAAGTCGCGCCGCTGATACAAATTTGGTTTGACAAACACAAGTTTAGAAAATTTTGGTGTCGGTGTTAAAATTTAGGTAGGGTATGATTTTATTATTAGTTTGTAATAAAGTAGTGAAATTTTTTATATATGTTTGGTTGGTGTTGGAAATTTGGACATTTTATAGGTTGGTGAAATAGTGGGCAGAGAGAATAATTGGATGTTTTTTTTTATTATTTATTTTAATAAAAAATATTATTAAAATTTTAAAAAAATTAATTGAAGTTTTTATAAAAAGGAGAAAACCTCTCCTTTCGAGGGGCTGACAGAAGCCCCACTAGAGGTCCTTAGAGAGTAAGGCTTGCAAGCATACTTGACAAGGTCGTAGGCGCGAAGAGGCTTGCTCATGGCATATTTAGGGGCAAGTTGGCATAACCAATGCCTTCATTCATAGCCAACCGGAGATGTGAGCCATGATAGGACATAAGATGGACCAATGAGGAGTTGATGCTAGAAGACTCAAAATGGTTGGAGGAACACAATGATGGCGCTACCACATGGCTATCGATTATGGTGGCATAACCAAAAGTGCATGGGGGTTGATGCGAGGATATTCCCAAGACTTAGTAGAGAAGATTGGTAGCACCACTACAAGGCCATCGGACGTGACGACACATGGTGGAGTACATGGGAGAATGATCTTAAAAGAGTCAAGAGGCCATGGGGATCATTTTGGTATCACTGCCCTACAAGTTGGTGGAGTGGCGACGGTGGTGGAGCATGGCGGCAGTGGCTACCACAAACGGCTAGAAGAAGCCATATAAGGTAAATCGCATATGGGATCCTAATATGGCTGAATCCTCATATTTTAGGGGAGTTATGTTATTGCTTATGATTCTTAGACATTACCATATTGGTGAAAGTCAATTAAGAAAATAATCTTGGTCTTATTTGAGAAGACTGATCCTTGGTTAACATTAGGAGATTTTAGAGCACGTGACAATTAGGGTTAGGTTCCAATATGGAATCATATGGTCGGCCACATGTGCTAAATAAGTGGACAATCAATCTTTGATTGATTGGCCCTTTAGTTGGCTAGTTTGAGGGAGAAAGAAAGATCTCCACAATATCTTGTCTTTTTAACCTCAATAGGATCATAAAATGATTGATTATCTGTCAATCAAACCTTTCCTCTACAAGGAAAGACCCTTGCTGCCCAACCCATAATGGAGTATAAATACTCCCTAGACATCTTTTGAATCAGACAAATATTGAATATAAGTATCTAAGAGAGCTTTTTGACCTTTGTGCCTTTATTTTTGGTGTTCAAGATTAGGCCTGACACTTGGGATAACATGAGTGCTATAGTGCTTGAGGTTAGGCCTGACGCTATACTCTCTTATTAGACTTTAGCTTGCACTAGGTAAGGTAAGTCAAGTTAAGGGCAATCGGCGACTGGGGTTAGGCCTGGAAGCTTGAGCTAGCAGAAGAAGTTTGGTGTTTGGGGTTAGGGCTGATGCCTTATCAACTTTGTTAGAGGTGCGTTGTTGTCTTTGACTCTTTGGTAGCATCGTTTCATAATTGGGTTCTAAGTTCAGCTAGAGTGTTAGTCCACTTGAGCTTAGGCTTGCGTATCCTACGGTTCTAAGTTTGTTTCGGGTGTTAGCCCATTCGAGCTTAGGCTTGCTTATCCTCTTTTCCTTCACCTTCTCAACCATCCTCTTTTTTTAATTTCATCTTTCTTTTCTTCTTATTTGATCCGATACTCGAGCTATATTGCTCTTTGTGTTTCTCACAAGGTTGGCCAATTAGTATCAACTTGAGGTGTGGGCTAAATACAAGTGCTCACAAGTCGTGCTTGTGAGAGGAATAGACATTGGTGAGGGTTTTAGGCCGAGGTCCCTACTAGGGGCAGCAAGCGTGGTGGCTTGCACGTGTGAGCCCCCTGCGATGGGCAATCCAGCCACCTGCGCGAAGGTGGGACATACAGTGAGGTAGTTCGCAATGGCTTAGCGCGTGGGAGCCACTCTCAGAGTAACCCGCAAAATATGTGGGTGTAATATACAAAAATAATATATATGTTGTAAAATATCAAGACCCTTATAATTGGAAAGTGCAAAATGTATTTATTTTTTATTATAAACTGCTCTATTTGGTCTTAGATAGTGTTAATCTCTGTTAAGATTGCACGTGTAATATTACATATATCTTTATTGTTCGAATACTGCTAATTACTAGGCTATTATCCTATCCTAGTGACAGGTAATATTCTTTCAGACTCGTTATATTGAGACATTTTTGTCCACAATTAGTAGTACCTTTCTTCATTTTTTATTTTATTGTGGTAGTGGAATTAAATAACATTTTCCAAAACTGAATAAGCACATATCATAAATGCTATTTAATTATTAATAAATCAAATTGAATTGGTTTGGTAACTGCTCAGCATTAAATTGATTTGCTAAATTTCTCCGTCCTTTTTTCCAGACATAATATTGGTATATCTATCTCTCTTGGTCGATTCATGAACTTTACTCGCCTCCAATGAAATCCTCGGACCACCGTGGAGGAAGAGGAAGAGGAAGACGAGAGGAATCAAGTGAAGGCTCAAGCGCGAGACTCGAGAGAGTAGCAAAAGCCTCTCCACCCACCATTATTCAAGTCGGGGATCAACGTCCATTGAGATTTACATTTAGTCCTCCGTAGAAGTGTCCTCTTGTGCATAGCAAAAGGCCTTAAAAAATGTCCTCTTGTACATAGCAAAAGGTCGCTTCGTTACAAATTTTCTTCTCCTCTGTAATTTGTTTGCACGAAAAGTGTGAGAAGTTTACAAGAACATAAGAATGGTTTGAGGTTTAACTCCTGATTTGGGACAGAATCGTGAACTGTGCAACATTTTTTTTATTAGATACGACACCTCATTAGATATGTCAAAAATATGACATCCTCCAATTTGGTACGTTGTCGATGACATTACATGGACAAGAATTCCACCAAGAATTTCGTTTTCTCTAAACTCCACCAATTACAGGAACCATTTTTTTTTGCTGGGGCAGTAAATGCATAAAACGAGAGAGACGAATTAAACAAGACGAAAAACATGCAGAAAAAAGCCAAAAACTTGTCAACTAAACAAAAAACAGGGGAACAACGAAGAAAAACCCCAACCGTAGAACATTTGATTGGAACAAGCAAATGGAAACGGAGAATTCCCTCTGCGTTCCCCCACCTTTTACCAGAAACTCTCTCATGGGAATTCGTTTGATGTGAAGGAAGGTTTGCATTTATCTTCTGCTTCAACCTTCTCGGCGTAATGGGTTTTGCTATTTGAGCCAACGGAATCCAGAACTTCTAGAGAGAGAAGGGATCACCAGGATATCACGCACAATGGAAGGTAGTTTGTTTTATTTTCTCCGTCCGAATTCATACAAGCGTTTTGGGATCTCATTTTCTGATTGATTCATGTGAAATTATTTGGGTTTCTCGCATTTGAATTCCGGGATATTGGACTGTTTGCATGAACAGCAAACTTCTGTAATGATGGAGGGTAATGCCCAGGAAGTGAATTTGGGAAAATTTACTTTTAGTGTTTTCTGCTTTCCCTTCTTTCCTCTTGGGATCCTATTGATAGATGATTTTGGTATTCGGGATTTTCTTCGTTTTTTTCCCCTCTAAACTTTCTTAGAACCAAATTGGGCGTTAATTTTTCTTTGTCCTTTTTTCCCCCAATTTCTTCACAATGGCAGTGATAAGAATATTTGCACTTGAGTTTGAGAATTTTCTGCCATAATTGAAGTGTGTAAAAATTAACGATCACAACCGAATGGAAATTCTGTTCTTCGGGAGATTTTTGGTCTTCATGAAGCTTGCTTGGGTTATGTTTAAGATGAGGATTTGTTCTTTTCCCCTTAACTTTTTGCAAAGTAGACACATTCCGGGATTGAGGTAAGTGTGGCTGCCGAACACACATTCCGGGATGTGGGCTTAAATATGCGAGTACAAGATTAAGAAAACAATGGTAATACCGGAAAAAAGCAAAGATAGAAAAGAAGATAGACTTTTACAACTGTCATTCAGTGTAATGCTCCTATATGCGTATATTTACATTATAGTGTAAATATTCAAACTAAGGGGTTTTGATGAACCTTTTAGATGTTGGTCATCGAATCTGAACTGACTCCATTTGACATTGTAGAAAGTCAATCAAGTTTCCTGGTATAACTTCTGTACCTCATTAAGCCAGATGGCTTCTGACTCACAAAGAAGATGAATGTGCTGGGTGGGTTGGGTATGGAGAAGAGAAGCCAAGAATACAGATCAGTGATTTGCTTTTTGGCTTAGGAGCTAAAAGAATTTATGACACTTGTTTGTTGATTTTCATTGAAAGCACTTAAATTGCTGTGATCTTCTTTCCACTTATCGCATGTTTCCTCATAAGTTTTTTTTTTCCCTTGAAATTAACCTGGTGGCTGAACGAAAACCAATATTCCTGCCAGATGTCATGGTTATTGTTCTCCTTATTAATGTTTCCCGTTGCATTTCAATTCATGCTTAGAATCAAATGAAGTGCACTCTGAAGACAATAAAGCTTCTTTGGAGAAAGATAAGAAAAGAAGGCTCAAGACACCTGCCCAGGTTATGGCTTTGGAAAAATTTTATAATGGTATTTTTCGCTTTTCTTGTCATATCTTATTTTTGGATTCTTGCAAAGTGCAAAATCATTTATTTCTCTAACGGAAAAAATCTTCAACTTGTATTAGAGCACAGATACCCTACAGAAGAATTGAAGTCCCAACTTGCAGAGCGTATAGGATTGACAGAAAAGCAAATATCTGGATGGTTTTGCCACAGGAGGTTAAAAGACAAAAGATTGTTGAGAGATGAAGCTTGTCCTAGTGGACGACAAGATCATTCAAGTGGTGTTATCCAGGATCGTGGCAGTGGACTTGGACAAGATTCATGTGGTAGCACAAAGCATGGAGATTACTGGAATGTTGATCCACGAGAAGTTGAAAGCCGAAGGCTCTATTGCAATGATTTTCCAGCTACAGGCCTCACCTATGAGCATAGAAATCATTGTATACCAACTTCCATTGCCACAGATAATACAACTTCAGAAAGTAGCCCATCTTCACAAGACAGGAGGTTTTCACAAGCTGAGGATGCAGATCATATGGAAAGTTCTAGATACCTGGTTCATAATGTGGCCCTTGCTCCCCCAAATGGCAATAGTGCAAAAGTCAATGGATATAAGCCATCAGGATACTTGAAAGTGAAGGGCGAAATTGAAAATGCTGCTATTACTGCTGTTAAGAGGCAATTGGGGCGCCTTTATCGAGAGGATGGCCCATCGCTTGGTGTGGAATTTCAACCACTTCCTCCTGGTGCATTTGAGTCTCCACCTAGGAACCCGGATGGTAATTAGTAATATATTTGAATGCGAGGATAACACCTTTTAATGAAGTTTTATGCTACTGGCCTTGCAAGTATGGCATCTCTGGTTTTTGTTGGTTAGATCTTGTTGCTTAATTTCTTAGTAGCTCTTATTGTTTCCATCGTTTTCCTCTTTTTATCTTATGTTTGTTTGAGAAAAGATCATCAATTACCACTAGAAATATTATTGTTATTGCTTCAACTCATACTTCCCAAAGAATAGATCCCGCTTCCCAAAGAATAGATCTCGCTTTAATAACGACCAATATAAATACATGCATTACGATACAAAGGCTTCTTATTCCACAACAACGAATCCAGTAAAGAACTATATTGCACTTGTATTTTTTTGTTAGAAGATAAGAACTGGACGAACATAACTAGCTCAAGCCATGTCCAATAAAAAAGTTTCAGTTTTGGGAGCAGGACCTAAAAGATTTATAGAAAGCTGTAAGGCTGATTCGTATACAAGTCCTCTATTGTACACAGGGTGCATTGGCTTTGGATTTGGTTGATTGGGATTCTGCAGGGTTTGAAGTAGATTGATTGGTTAAAAGGAACTTATTGTGAGTTTTGAAATTGTCTCTATTATGATGATTTTGCAAATTGTCCTTCATACGAGTTTGAAGAAGTCAACAGGTAGAAAGAGCAGGGGGGAAAGAGAGAGATGAAGGTGGAATAGTTAGTGCGAGATTATGTGGAATTGTATTGCTTTTGGTATAAATAGCATTCATGTGCTGGAAATATTTTATAGTCAAAATTATGTGGAATTGTTGCTTTTGGTATAAATAGCAGAGATAGCTTCTTTCTTAATTTCCCAGCAAAACTTCTTTCTCCAGAGGGTTGAAGTCTTATATGTCTCATTTAGTTTTATTTGTATTGCAGAACTATACCATCTCCAGAATTCTGATCTTCACCATTCTCCAGATATCTCTAGAGTGGAGAGGCAACCTAGTCTCAGCAATGTAAGTATACTTCTGAGTCTTTCTTGTTATGTACTGACAGATGTAGTGAGCAAAATATGTTTTGTTTTTGATGTTTTTATATGATGAGTATGATGAAGGGTGAAGGACTAGAAGGGCTTGTCAATCTCTCACTATAATCATATGAACTCATTATGATGAGGGACAAGCCAGAGAAAATGGATGTTGAGTCTGAAAGCCCTTGTCATGTTTCTTGAACTGTAAAACCGTGCAACATCTGATCAGCTCTAGTGGATTTTATGATGCTATGATTAGGTTCAGACGGAGAAGATAGACTATAATGATTCTGGGCATAGGTGCCTTTATGCGACCATCTATCGTTAGGAATCGTGAAGTTTGTGATAAAATCATGGTTTCCATTGTGATGTACTCAAATATAACTCACTCTGTACATCTTTCTTTGCCTTTTGTTTTCCTTTTATTTACCTTTCCGCCACTTTTTTTTTTTTTTTTTTTTTGGAGGGGGGTGGGGGGGGGGATTTGCTTAGGAGTCTGATTATCAGTTATTTGTTGAAGGGTTTGAGTTTTTCTTTTTTTTATGGGGAAGGTTCATAACAAAATCTCCGGCTGAACCATTTACTTTTAAAATTTTCATATGTAATTGGGTTCCTTGCCAGAGCCATATGGCTAGGGCCAACCTGAAACTGGCCAATTTGATTCTGTTTGTAAAATCCCACAAAGTACAAAATCACCAGCAAAGGCAAGTTACAATTTATGCCCTGGATGTGCAACCCAAACTTCGTCATTTTGTCACTATGTTTGGCATTTGGAGAACTGAATCCATTGAGCTAAAGTGCTGCCTGAACCTTTTGATATAGGGAGCAAAGGGTATGGAAACCCAATATTTTTTTAAAGAAGAATTTTACTCATTTATAGTTGAACTCATGGAAACTATAAACTCTCAATAAAGGCTTTGCATCTATTTTATGGGAATTGCACTCTTGATGTTTTCATATAAGCATTTTCTTTTGTGATCATTTAGTCACTTTTGCACTAATATATTATCCTTCACTCTGCCCTTCCAGAGATATGAGGTGTATAATTCCAAGTTGTGTACACAGGATTTTTATATGGAAGGGGCAAACCACAGCTGCATGCATGGTTCTGAGTATCAGGAGAAGATATCTAACCACCTATTAAAACAGAGCTCAACTGTTCTCGACCATACCAAACCTTTCTCTAAACAGAACTCTTGCTTGGATCTGTATGAAGATTCTGCTGGAGAAACCTCTCTTTACAACAACAGCAAGAGGAATCACAGAATGAGCTATACGCAAGATGTTGAAGGGATGAGGATTAATTCGGTCACTAAATGTCATGGTCACTATGATGGGAAAGTTGTAAGTGAGTTGAGTGATTATGAGAATGTTAGGCACAGCATCATCCAAAGGAGGGAACGCTTCAAACCTAAGCCTTCAAGTTTGATAAATAACCTATGTGAGTCTGCTGATATGGAAGAGAGAGGGCTATCAATGAGAATGACAAAGGTCTGCTTTTTAGTTTGGACCTCACTACTAGTTTTCAATACTACTTAACAACAGTATTGGCTGGAAGGACTTTGCTTCATGTTCTCTTCTCCTTATTCATATGTGCAGGAGGAGACAGTCGATGGAAAATGGAAGGGCATAAAAGAATACAGCAACCAAGTTAAATCAAAGATGCGCCTAAAAAATGACATGACAGTGAGTTTCTTACCCAAACTACCAGTGAGTTTGAGCTTTGGCCAATGCTTAAAAGGCAATATTATGCATCAATAAATAATGAAATGTGGATTATTTTTGGATGTACTTCAGTGTGTACATATGGTTGATCTGTCCAGAGTATGCAGATACTCAGACATATCCATATATGCATGTATGAGGTGCAGTGTTTTGCCTTGATAATGATGCCCTTTGCTATTCAAGGTTACAAAACAAGTCAGATCTGAACTTCCTCAGCAAGATCATGTCTCAAAAGCATCATTCAGGAAAATGCCAACATGGAAATATCAGAGCAAAGGGTTGGTATAAATTTCTGCTTATGATCTGCCTCTATATTAGTATGCTTGCTTCTTCACATGTTTATTCATCTTCATGTGGATGCTTGTCCTGTTTCATCCCTACTGGCATCTGCATTTATACATTCTTCTTTCTCTACGTCAAGTTGCATCATACCCTTTTGTTCAAAAAATTTTGGTTGGGTCTTCCTCTGGTCAATTTATTTTATATAGCTTGGCCAAATATGTTAAACCCAATATGAAAGAAATTAAAACTGAAAAATTCCCAGCACTTATTCTATGTCTAGGCAGCTAGTTATCTCTGAATTATTGTGAATATATGGCTGCTGGGAAGGGATTCGGTTTTCAACAAACCTGTATTACTGAATTATGGGGCATTTATAGTGATTCTATCATGTTGCTTTGTGTCCTCACTACTGTAGTGGTATGCATATAGTTTGTTGACAATGAGAATAGATCAAAGAAGTTTTTCCTTTTTTGTTGGTGGGGGAAGGGGGCTGCAGGAAGGAATGGTATTAGCTTTGAATGCCAACATCTTAAGTGCGACCCTTTTATCCGATAATGGAAATTTTTTTCTTGGGTGGTGATCCCCTTTAAATCTCCTGTCCTAAATCTGTCAATTTGGGGAGGGGTTGATGTGGAATCTTGATCTACAATTGAAGTATCTCAAAAGATAGCATATGAAATAAAAGAGTCTGACACGGGAATGGTCAGCACCAAGTTTCGAAATTCAAATTAGTTCTAGGAATAATTTTCAAATAATTAGCCATCAAATTATGGGTCATTGGAAAACTCCGTGTGTCTAGTGTGTTTTTCTAGGGCAATCCCAGTATCAGAGTCTTACTCACTAGGCTCTGAAAAGCATATCCTAGCATAAATATAAAAAATTTCCAAAATTTTGGCTCTAATAAAATAACTCCCTAAAATTCTCTTTATCTCTCTATCAAATTATTACTTTTCACTCCAAATAAATATAAAAAAAATCATTCAAATCATCTCTCTCTTCACTTTTTCACTAACTCCAGCACCTTAAAATTTTAACAATCAAACATCAATGTATGTAAGTAGACTAGCTACAGAACTCTAGGAAGTGACCTTCCAATCAGAGATTACTTCTGCTCATGTTTTTTTGCATGGAGTTTCATTCCCTTCATTATCTCAAACTTCTTAGTTGTCATTTTTTTGACAATTGAAGAATTCATAGTCTCATCTTCTCGATGCTGTGTACCTGGTGGCTTTTCTATCTCTAGTTTCGGAGACATTACTTAATTCTTTTCTTTTCCCTTCACATAGCTAATTATTTTTTTGACTGCATTGTACATATCCTTCTAGATCTGTCCTGGAGATCCCATCTAGCTTCAGCGAGGATGAAACTGCGGAAACCAGCTCTTCCCTCTAGGAGGCCGTAGTTGATGGATGGTAGAAACTTTAGGGTTCTCAAAGCAATGAGCATGTAAAGTTCAATGGAGAATCACTATTCTAACAAGGAGCATTACTTCGCATTGTCATCATCAGCAAAATTTGAGACTATGCCAATTTCTTTTGGAATCTCTCACCTGTTTATATGTGTAGAAAGAACCCTTCTTTTTTTAGCTTGTAAATTTACTTTCTACTGAAGAAAATGTTGCAGAGGAGCGTTTGGCTGTAAGATTTATCCGTCTGGATCCCCTTCGATAAAGGGATATAAAACAAAGTTCCAGAATATATCGATGTTTTGGATTGTTTAAACAATGGCATGCAGTGCTTCCTGCCCCTGGACTTGCCTTGTTTTGATTTATGGATTAGAAAAATTAGCCTCTTTCTCTCTCTCTCTCGCTCTCTCTCTTTCTTTTTTTTCTCCTTTTCTCCATTTACTAATTGGAATTTGGTGGCGGTTCTTGAAGTACCACGGATACATTATACGCATGGTAGCTATTCCCATTTAAAAAATGGGGAAAGAGATATCATTCATTCGTTTCTTCAATAATTTCAGTACTTTGAATCCTGTTTAGCACGTCAAAACCCTTTTAAGTGCTTTGAATCCTGTTAGCCCATCAAAACCCTTTAAGGAGTGTTGCTTCCGCTTGGAAATGTCTAGAATCCTCTCTTGTGCTTTGCTTTCCTTGATTTTCTTGTTCTATTTAATTAATCTATTTTTTATTTTATAGTTTTTGGTATAGAAAAAAAGAGTAAAAAGGATGGGAGTCAATCTAATCTCTTATGTTTGGTACGGATTAGAATTTTATGTAATTTTCTATCCGAATTGTATAGTACAGTTTGGATAGAAATGGCACAACAGACAAATCTCACATTATTAAATATTATCTATATAAAATTTTAAACAATATGAGTCATATAATAAGTTTATCTATTGTGTTTATTTTTTTTCAAATTGTACTATACAATTCATATAATAAATTGTACGGAATCTTTATCAGTTTGGGATAATGCATTTTATGATTACGTAATAGGTGACCTCCTCGTGGATGTATCTGCGTATTCGGAGAAAGGTCTTCACACAAGAAAATATCAAATTCAATGCAAAAAGTACCACCTGGGGGGAGAAAACTTGGGAAGTAGAGACCTACAAAAGTACCAAAATATTGAAAACAAAAGAATATAGACTATTTTCTATCTCGCCAAACTGATTCAAACTTTCTATGTATGTAACGCAGACTAAAAAAGGTCTTCACACTAGAAAATATCAAACTCATAGCAAAAAGTACCATCTGGGGGAGAAAACTTGGGAAGTAGAGACCTACAAAAGTACCAAAATCTCGAAAACAAAAGAATATAGACTATTTTCTGTCTCGCCAAATTGATTCAAACTTTCTATGTATGTAATGCAGACTAAAAAAGGTCTTCACACTAGAAAATATCAAACTCATCGCAAAAAGTACCATCTGAGGGAGAAAACTTGGGAAGTAGAGACCTACAAAAGTACCAAAATCTTGAAAACAAAAGAATATAGACTATTTTCTGTCTCGCCAAACTGATTCAAACTTTCTATGCATGTAACGCAGACTAAAAAAGGTCTTCACACTAGAAAATATCAAACTCATCGCAAAAAGTACCATCTGGGGGAAAAAACTTGGGAAGTAGAGACCTACAAAAGTACCAAAATATTGAAAACAAAAGAATACAGACTATTTTCTATCTCACCAAACTGATTCAAACTTTCTATGTACGTAACGCACAGACTAAAAAGGAAGGAAAATTTACAGAGCTGATCTATCTTTTTTAATGGGAATCATACATATATATATATATATCGGCTCAAACTTTTTGACAGGTACCTGCACAAGGGACATGTTCCCTTTCTCCTAAGCCACTGCACCAGACAATCGGTGTGAAACTTGTGCATGCACCCAGGCATCCTTCCTTCATCCCCTACGTCCATCTCTTCTTGACAAACAAAACAAACCAGCCCATCTTCCTCTGACCCTGCAAACGCCGCGGGTCCAGAGTCTTTGCCAAGATCGGCCTCCCCAGCGCTCTCCTTACCTCTAGCTCAACCTCCTTCATCACGGTATCGAAGTCGCGCTTTGTTTTCTTTCGAGTGCCCGCAACACGGCCAACTCCGCTGTCATGGTGTCCGACCTTATGCGTTGTAGTTTCAACGTGATGACCCCAGTTGCTCAACCTGTGGAGCAGTTCAACTCTCAAGATAGCTATTTGAAGCTCGTCAGCCATCGGGAAAGTGAGCGTGCATGGCTGTTCTTGGCAATACTAGTAAAAGAAAGTTACAGAAGAAGAAGAGTGGGGCAAGAGTTGGTTTTGGTTTGAGTTATCTGAAGTGGGTTTTGTGGGATATCCTGAAGTATTATTCAGTGTTTTTGATTCCAGTGTCCGTGTAGGAGAAGGAGAAGGAAAAATCTAACCGACCTCTGAGAAGACCGCGGCTATAACAATACATTTGCAGGAAAAAAGGTTTGAATTTAGGGTTCCGAATTCTTATAAGTGGGTGATGTTATGGGGAAAGTCACAGGACTCATGGGTGCTCTGAGAGTGGGGGTGGGCCCTGCAATGCGCATTAGACCACGAGGGAAAGCTATCCTGCAAAAATAGAGGCAGTTTGTTTGTGTTTTTAAAAATATTTTATTTTAATAATTTAAAAAAATTGAAATATTTTTTTTTAATGTTGTGATAGTGGGCCCCGTGTGCACGGCCAATGGCCAAAGCGCATTAGACCACAGGGGAAAGGTACCCTGCAAAAACAAAGGTTCTGGAAAAGTCAGCTTTTGAATGATCAGAATTCTGGTCGTCTGAGGTCTATGCGGAAAAAAAACGCGTTTCTCTTTTGGGCTGCAGATGACAATTTACAAAACTGTGTCGTTAACGACCTTTTTACTCTTGCTATATTAATGAAGAAAACTATTTTTTTTTCTCAGAAAAATCTTGTTTTATAGATTTATTTTCTCTTAATGGTCTATGTATAGTATTATGCCAAAATAATGGTCAATTTTGATTCAAAATGGGCAATATTAGGGACAATTTTATAAACCATTTATTCAAATAAATACTTCATTCTAAGTTCTAGATGTGATTCGTTTGTGGATTTTTTTTTTTTTTATTATTTATTTGTTTTGATGTTGGACAAAATTAACCTGATCTAAGCAAGCATCAGCCGATTCAGCTCACATATACGGTTTTACGACTTTTCAGTTACTTATTTATACATAATCTTAGGACTTTGCAGTCACCGATTTATAATGTACAATATGACTCTCAGTGAAGTGATTTGCATCCTCCCAATTTAGATTTAGCTTGGGTTAATGGATCCCTAAGCTTATGACAATTCTTAGCAAGGTCTAGAATAAGGGGATAATTGGTTGGGTGTCGGATTCTCCAAATTTTTATTTGCTTCCTTGTGTCTGCTGAATTTTTTTTTTAAAGGAAATGGGGGTAGTACATCTGCACATGATGTGACTTAATCTAAGAATCTGTACATGTTTTAATACAGATTCTGTCCCAGCATGCATATATTAAAATCTCCGAAGATGGCACATTGGGGTACATGGTTGGACTTAATCAGATAACTTTAAGCTTTTTAATTCAAATTCTTTCCCAACATGTATACTAGAATCTCATATAAGCTAGGCTCTCACGTAGACAATATTCCTGCAACAAGCTGAGGCAGTAGCAGCTTATCTGTCAGCTATGATCATAATTTTATCAGAAGCCCTTTACAAAATCTGGTCCTAGAAATCTAAAAACCACTATCTCTAGTTGTCTCTGAGTGACGGTTTGAATCTCGAAATTTTGGTCATTGTTGAATAAAATAATTATAAAATAATTTTTTTTTATTATAATAAATATAAAAAATTTATTTAAATTATTTTCTTTTCATTTTTTCACTAATTCTCGTAAACCGGAATTGTCTATCGGAATATGTCTGGCTTTCAAAAGGCCTTGAAAGCCAATGATGACTCCTGTATTCAAACTTGTCTCCACTCATTAGTTGCTTAGTTAAGTGTGGATGATAAAGTTTGTGAGCCCATACATCTCTGCATTGTGCTTTGATGGGGGAGTTAGAGAGTGAAAGGTTACACAAACATGGAGGCCCTTAGAAGGGCAACCAATTTCACTCAGCTTCGGCACAGCTATTTGTGGTTGAATATACATCCCACCAAGTCCACCCGAGTTTTAGGCCTTCCAAACAACTCTTACGCTGATCTCTCATCTTTGAGCACGCACGAATAGGAGACATTTCAATGCATATTCCACTTTTGAGTTTGTTTTTGGTCACGTTCATGTGAGGTCAAGATATAGCAAAAGAAAAAATTGCAAAATTCGATCCAATTTATCGTAATCAATGAGTTAACATTATTATGAAACATGAAAGAAAAATATTATTGGCTAATCAAATTATCTATCGAATTATGAAAAATATTCGACAAATAAATGGAAGTTATAAACAAAGATGCAAAGTTTCAGCCCCTTATCTAGAGACAAAGACTCGCCTTCTTTCTAGAGTTTCCTCTCCCTTTTCCTGACTACTCACCTTGCCTCACCACCCTCTTCGGCGGTGGAAGAAACTGAACCTCCATAAATCTATGAATTGAGCTATTATGATAAAAGAAAAAACATAAATAAATGAAAGTCACCATTAGGCCATAAGATCTGGGAGCAAATTATTAATCGGAGCCTCTTGAGCAATTTTCAAACGCTCGAAACTTCGTCCCACCGTGTAGCACTAAGCCACTGGTAACACTGTTTTGGATGGATTGCAACTTAATCTACATGAGTCACATCCCCTCGCCTCATTGTATGAAATCCTCCATGGAAGTTTTAACTCCACGAAGATCACGTCAAAGTATCAGGCCGGGTGATCGGCTATGGCTTGGTTACCTCGAAGTATACATTGCAATACATGACACCATAAAACTACCATGAGCGCTTCATCAATTTTGTACACAACTATATTAGGATACGACACAATTGGGTTAAATCTATGTACCTATGTATATGTCTTGACATTAATTAGTCTGTTTTGCTTTTAAGCTTCCCATAATCTCTCGAGATATAGTGCATATGGGCCTCTCTAGACCTCTTCTCCAAACGAAAGGCCCTTCATTAAGGTTCCTTTATTCGATCGAGGGCCAAACTTAGCCGCTCACCAAAACAAAACAACATGGAAGGCTGCTAAAATTGGAAGAACGAGGGTTGTCTTCTATATATTGGGACTAAAAAAGACAGATGAACTTCTGGGTCGTGGCTTGGTTGGGTTTGCATTTGTGGATGAAGGGTAATGATCCTTTCAATTTGAGGTGTGACAGGCATGCACTTTGTGGAGCAAATATTTTGGTCGGTGCCTCCTGGCCTCAGCTCTTATGTGGTAGGGATCATGTCATGCTCGTATTGACAAGCATATCATCCCACTAAGAGATAGTCTAAAAAAAGTTTTAGGACCGCTCGGACAAAAGCGGGCCAGAATTTCTGACTTCTTTAAGTTAAGCCAACTTTTCCTTAAAGTGCTCCCCAGCGTGGCGTTGCTCTCAATCAACAAGGGTGGAAAGACAAGTGCCCTTGTTAAGGGCATCATGGAACTATGTCTCCAGCCAATTTTCATATGCATGCCTTTTCCTTTCTAGACAATCCCTTTCTTTTTTTGGCAAATTGCCAAATTTTCATTGCATTTCCTGGTGACAATATCCATCAGATTATTAATTTGATATTTGATGCAAATTTGTTGACCAATGAGAAAATAAAAACTAGTTTTCTTTCAGGGTCGATACTTTATACCTCTACGTATCAATTCGTTAAACTTCACCATTCGATTATTAAATTTGTATACTTTGCACTCTTTACTGTTAATTTGATAGAAATTAATATTTTATTGATAAATTAACAAACTAACAAATAACATGATATCATGGTCTAAAAACAAGTTACGGTAGAATCTTAATTTCACTGATAAAATATTAATTCCATTCAAATTAACTGCAGAAGTTGCAAAGTGTACAAGATCTGAATGCTGATGGGTGAAATGAAAGGAAATTGATAGTTAGAGATACAAAGTGGAGTAATATATATTAATGAAAAATATATTTCTCCTAAATAATTTTTCTATAGCTGAATATTTTCATAATATAATTTTTTAACAAGAGATTGTTTAAATGTTGTTTATTATAAATCAAAAAATCCAAAACAAAAATTTTAAAATTAAAAAAAAATAGTTGATTAAATATTGAGATATAGAAAAGTATATACCTTTGTCTAATACCATTGTTTCTCCAATATTTTGGGCAAAAATTTCAACAAAACAAACATACTTCAAAATTTTTAACTTTTACACATACATACTACACCTTTCACAAATAATAAATTAAAAAGTAAAGATTCCAAAATTTGATTTTTTTTCGAAATTTTGACAAACAAACAATTACAGCGAGTGAGACTAAAGAAATATATTAATAAATTTTCGTACAAGGTACGTAACCAAAAACCCTGAATCATCTTTGAAAATCTAAGCCATTTTTTAATTTTAAAATGTTGTTTGATTTTTTAATTTTATTTTTATATCTAAGCTATTTTTAAATTAAAAAAGTAGCTCTCCCGGACCTTGCGGCTGCACGAATTTAGACGTTTGGGCGCACGTAAACACAGAAAAATATTCTTTATTAACAGAACTTTCCTCATCTGTTTGGCAGAAAAAGTTTCTTAATAGATAAATCGAGCTCACAAGGCTCTCTCAAATCTTAACTCTTTGCTACAGATTATAATTTCTTTATCTTTTCTATTTAAGAAAAAATCACGTCCCCAAATTATGAAATCAATATTATTTTAGAGTCAAAACTATTAAGTTTGTCACATTAAATTTTGAAATTGTTAAATTTCATTATTGTTTGACTTTCTAAAAAGATATAATAATTAAAATTGTGCCACATGTATTATAAATGAATCATGTGGTATAATTTTGACGATAAAATCTTACTTGAGGTCCACATTGATAAATTTTAATAATTTGATAGCTCAACAAGAACTTTGTAGTTCATACCCTCAAAGTGACATTCACAAAATGAAGTTTCTCTTTTCTATTTACTTTAAGAGAAAAATGCAAAAGCCACACAAAAAAAAGGAGAAATAAAATTTTCCGGCTCATTTTTGTTTTGTTTTGTTTTTAACTTCACCTAGTTTATGCTTTTTACTTTATTTATCAATATCTTTTTATTTTTATTGCCCAAACTTTTTTTTAGTAACAAAAGATAATTCGTGGCATCCTTGTGCACGGAGTAATAGACCTCAGCCAGTCTAATCACAATATAAATTCCGATGCATATTTAGTCACATGGTAAACTCTAAATATACACAGTTAAGTTACGAATTTTATTATTGTGAAAAGTCGAATTAGGTTGATCACCGAATATTCTGGCTAACATTCACCTTAACTACTGAAAAAGTAGAATTTAATCAAGAGGAAATTCAAAGTTCTAATTCTCATATTTTCATTATCTTTAGGATAATCTTTTTGTGGATGTAAATTTTCCCTCCCTAATTAAGAAGTCAGAAAGCTTTTATTTTAAAAAATACGTCTCTGAATAATCAAAAAAGGAAAAGTAATATACAAAAGCAATAAAAATTAAGGAAATAAGAAAAGGGAATGTGATTTTTTTTTATTGTTTTCCTCGGACTATGACTACTTTGACTACCCCTGATTTACGCCCCCTATTTCTGTTTATCGATTTATTATTTTATATTTATATCTAAATTGTTATTGTTTTTCTAAGTGACAATCGAAGTCGTCACGCAATTGGCCATCCTTCCCTGATTGTTGACTGCTTGACATATAAGCCTCAAATAAACGCATTCTTTTTTTTCACATTTTCTGTCCATCCAAACACGGAAATGAAGATGTATATAAAGAAAAGGAAAAACTTTCCCGATAAAAGAGGAAGTGTCAAATTGGAAAATTCAGATAGCTATTATGGGCATTATCCTACGCGCGCTCCACTTTTTTCATTTTTCTTTCTCTTCTTTTTGTTAATTCAACAGTAACCTTTTCTTCTTCTACTGCGACACTACTATTTGTCTTCTCAGCAGCAATTTACTTTTATAATTCCTCTCTCTCTCTCTCTCTCTCTTCTCTCTTTCTCATCTCGAAGTTAAAGCTCTGTCTCTCGCTAGTTTCTCTCTCTTCTGCAACTGAGAGAATCAATCAGATCATATAGTTTCCTAGATTTTCCCACTCTCTCCCGCACTTTCTCGCCCCGATTCTCTCTCTCAGACAAGCCGGCACGAGAACGCGCTCGCACACTCACGGTTGCAGACACGCCTCGAGCTCGGGGGCCTCTCGATCACCGAAATCCAGTGGAGCTAAACCCTCTCGTTCCTCGATCGACTCTCTTCTATCACGAAACAGCTGCTCCTCTTACAGACTTCACTTCACTTCGCGGCCCTCACTGGACGTACCGAACTCATTGGAAGCACCGGTATGGTACGGTTAGTGTAGCTAGTTATGGAACCGTAACTGACGAATTCGAGCGGAACTGAGTGTGGATGAATGCTTGATTCGAGGCTCGGTGGGGGTTTTAGGGCTGAGTGAGTGTGTTAATTTGGGGGTGAGTTGGCGAAGGAAGGTGTTGGTGGATGAAATTGGTGAATGGAACGATTCGGTTTTGAGAATGGGCAAGTCAGAAATGGGGGGTGTTGTTTAGGTCTTCGGTTTTTGCTTGATGTCGCGGACGGATAGGATGGCTTCGGATCTTAGCAGGACTGGCCCCGTAGAAAGGGACACCGAGCAGGTATTCGTTTTCCTTCGTTTCTTGTATATGTTCGTATATTCTTTCTGTTCAGTGTCTTACATTCAAGAATTGGTTTAGTTTTAGCTTATAATCGCATGGAAGCACTTTGAGTTTTTCTTCGTCGAAATTTGAGGTTATTGGTTTGGTTGTGCGAACTGTTAATTTGGATTGTTTAGGTTGCTTTCCGCGATGATATTCATACTATATCTTTTGGGATCATATGGGTTTCTAATAATGTTGGTACAGTATTTGAAGAGTTGGGTTGTTTAGCTCTACTTGTGGGAGCTTTAAAATTAATCGCATGCAATGCAGGCTGGCTTGTCAGCAAGAATCGTTCATGAGGGATTAGTGGTGGTTTAGAGTAAGTTGTTTGAATTGACTGAATGTCCTTCGTACGAATGATTTTTCAAGTTGTCGGAATGGACTGAAAGATGACTGTTTTGGGGTTTCTGCAGATGATTTCCTGTTTGACTTACTAGTTATCCATCCTACCATTTCAATGCCAGTTTATTAAAGAATATTGACACTCAGAAAGTTGACAGCTGAACTAGATAATGCTGAAGAAACATATAATTGTGTGCATTCACAATCTACGTGTCAGCTTATGGAGCTGTGTTTAACGAGTCAATCAAGTGATCTGTGTCACCTTTGTACGTGATAAAGTTTGCTAAGTTAGGCTAGATACCTGAATAAGGATTCTGAGCAACATTATAATAGCATAATTTGGTAGAATCGATCAAGTTCCCTTTAAGCAAACCAAAAGAACAAGATATATGATGATCCTGTCTAGCTTACGCACTGCGTTGCTGCCAATCTTCTGAGCTGATCCCAATCTCTACCCTAGAGGAGTAGATAGGAGGTGGATTAGATGATCCATACCAGTATGCAAGGGATTTTGTCTCTTTTTACCTTTAGAGGTGGATTAGATGATCCATACCAGTATGCAAGGGATTTTGTTTCTTTTTACCTTTGTAATTATTGAGTGTAGCGTAGTTGCTTAGACGCAACTTCTAAGTAGTGCTACCTCGCTGATCAAGATGAGATAACCAAGCTTGATGGCTCTCTTCAAAGTGGGTATACAGAGCCAGAAGCACTTGGAATCTTTTCTGTGGGTGTTACTAGGCATTAGGTGACAGGTTGATTAATGAAGAGCTCTGTAAAATCTGAATAGCATGCTTGTCAGTTTTCCCCCCCTTAAAATCTCTACAACTTCTTTTTTTCTGATCTAGTTGAATATGCTGTTTCACTTTTGTCTTCACTTGATACTGATTTCTGTTCTATTTACTGCTTGCAAATGTGCTGAACAAGCTTAATTAGGTTCTTGGGGTGATTTTTGACAGGCCATTACTGCTCTGAAGAAAGGAGCATACTTGCTTAAGTATGGCAGAAGGGGAAGCCCAAGTTTTGTCCGTTTCGGCTTTCCAATGTAAGCTTGACCTTTTTCCAGTGATGTTAATGCATATCAAAGCTCTGCATATGGTGTATGTCTCTGTGTATGGCCCTGTGAATCAAACCTTACATATTCATGTTAACTTGGTGCATAATATTAAGTTCTTGTATTGTCATTTAAGCCCCTAGCCACAGATATACATTCAGGAGACTATCTCCAGCTGTAGTTGCTTCGGCTGGGAAAATAGACGACTACTGATTGGCTTTGTTTAGACTGAATCATTTTTATAGAAGTACAATAAGTAGGCATTATTAGCCAAGCACTTGCTAATATTGATGGAGAAGAGCAGATTTATCTTCTGGTGTTTTGGTTACTATGGTAATGAACACCAAAATACAAACAGATACACAAAGATAAGGTAGCAGTACAAATAGTTTGACAGAACGATATCTACAGATTGATCGCCTTGAACAATGAAGGGAATTATGACACTTGTTTTGAAGGCAAATTACTAATGATGTGGTAGTTTGAGGGGGGTAAAGTTTGTGTTATGTAATTTCCACCAAATGCATTCTAACCTTATTTGAACCTATCATGTCCAATAAACGGTTAATATAATTTGCCCGTATCACTCCTATTCAACAAATTCATTAGATTGTTTTCGTCGTTAATGGTAGTTTATTAACTTATATAACTTTAAATGTGAAAGGCAGTAAAGTTGGTTTAGATTTGTTTATCTATAAACAGTAGTTATATTTGTTTTTGGTGCAATTAATTGCCCAATGAGAGTTTTGCTAAGGAAAGTTACTTGTTTGATTTTCTTATTGCTTTCAGGATGAGTCTGTTCTAATATGGTTCTCAGGGAAAGAGGAGAAGCATCTCAAACTAAGCCACGTGTCTAGAATTATCTCTGGGCAGCGCACTGTAAGTGTCTTTGTAGGAGGGTGGCATGTCTGTGGGTGTGTTGCTATGGGTTAGGAGATCGTGTTGCATGTCTTCAGTGGTATGATTATGTAAAAAAATACATGCTTTTGTCTTGATTCAAATTGCTTTTTCATCGTCCCTTCTCTGTCGTAGGAGCATTATTTGTGGAATTAAGTCTACTTGTACTGATTATTTTTTGACTAATATCTTTTTTTTTTTTTTTGTGTTTGAATTAACTTACATATTTGAAGTGCAGAACATTGTCCCTGTTCTCCTGTATTGCCTGAATTGAATGGGGAAACAACTAAATCCAAGTTAACATGAATTTTTTAAATTATAATCTCCTCTAAATTTGACAGCCAATTTCTATTTCAATCTAGCATTTCACTGGTATATTTTTCACTGGACTGTTTTTTATTCACTCAGTCTGTCTTTCACTAAGAAGTTTCTTTGCCATGGATGTTATATCTGTATATTAATTGCAGTTTGTGTTGAATCTGTTGGCTTATGGCTACTGATAGGGTTCCGCTGCTAAGTCATTAATGAAGATGTTCTCTAGGTGCTAGATTCGCTCATAACCATGATTTGTAATAGTCGTCATTTTTTTTTGCCTCTTTTCTTTCTCAGTTACATGTAGTGATATTGGTGAGACTGATGGTCTTATTGTTTTGTTTGTGGGTGTCTACGTGCGTGCCAGTTTGTGCTGTACTCTATTTGCGAGTTCATGCCTTGGCTTTCACCTTCCATGGTGGCCTGATTTTGTGTCATGGAGTTTTTCTTCTCTGTACTAATTAAGCATGTTTTAATTTGTTTGCAGCCGATCTTTCAAAGGTATCCACGCCCTGAAAAGGAGTATCAGTCGTTTTCACTCATATACAATGACAGATCACTAGATTTGGTAAGAATTTTCTTTGTATTATTTATTTCCTTCCTTTCTTATTGCTATTGGTTGTATTTTGGTGGTGGTTCTCCAGCTTAGCTATATCGGATTGCTGCTTAAGATTGTTGAAGTGTTTCGTAATTTGGTGATCTGATCTCTGAACCAGATTTGCAAGGATAAAGATGAAGCTGAGGTATGGTTTAGTGGTCTAAAAGCACTAATTTCCCGTTGTCATCACCGCAAATGGAGAACAGAATCTAGGAGTGATGGAATTCCTTCTGAAGCTAATAGTCCTAGAACATACACACGAAGAAGTTCTCCAATGAATTCTCCATTTGGTAGTAACGAGAGTCTGCAGAAGGTATGATTATCTTGTTTCATAGCCTCTTCCGTTTTGAATTGTAAATGTAGGCTACTGAAATTTCCTTGTGCTTAATTCAGGATAGTGGAGATCACCTTCGTCTTCATAGTCCATATGAAAGCCCCCCGAAGAATGGTCTGGATAAAGCAATCGGATGTGATATTGTATGCAGTTCCTCCCAAAGGTTTCTTTCCTTCAGATTCTGCTAGTGGTTCAGTACATTCATTGTCATCAGGAGGCTCGGATAGCGTACATGGCCACATGAAGGCAATGGCAATGGATGCTTTTAGAGTAAGTCTGTCGAGTGCTGTTAGCTCATCAAGCCAAGGTTCCGGTCATGATGATGGTGATGCCTGGGGATGTTTGTTTGGGGGGAAGGCATAGGGGACGGTGTTTTGGGTGGTGGACCTCATAGACTTGGAAGTGGTTTTGGTGTCAAAATGGATTCTTTATTGCCTAAAGCTTTAGAATCTGCGGTGGTCCTTGATGTCCAAAACATTGCCTGTGGTGGTCGACATGCTGCCTTAGTAAGCAAGCAAGGAGAGATTTTCTCCTGGGGGAGGAATCTGGAGGCAGGCTGGGGCATGGAGTAGATGCTGATGTGATGCATCCAAAGCTAATTGATGCCCTAAGTAATATGAACATTGAGCTTGTAGCTTGTGGTGAGTACCATACATGTGCTGTAACATTTTCTGGTGATTTGTACACGTGGGGTGACGGAACTTTCAACTTTGGTCTTCTTGGACACGGAAATGAGGTGAGCCACTGGGTCCCAAAGAGAGTAAATGGACCCTTAGAGGGAATACATGTCTCATCTATCTCTCGGACCCTGGCACACTGCTGTTGTAACCTCTGCTGGCCAATTGTATACTTTTGGTGATGGCACGTTCGGTGTTCTGGGCCATGGAGATCGGTCAAGTGTTTCGATACCGAGGGAAGTGGAATCGCTGAAGGGACTCCGCACTGTCCGAGCAGCTTGTGGCGTTTGGCATACTGCTGCAGTGGTAGAAGTCATGGTGGGCAATTCTAGTTCCAGCAACTGCTCTTCAGGAAAGCTGTTCACTTGGGGAGATGGGGATAAAGGTCGACTTGGGCACGGTGATAAGGAAGCCAAACTTGTGCCTACATGTGTTGCTGCTCTTGTTGAACCGAACTTTTGTCGAGTTGCCTGTGGACATAGTCTGACCGTCGCCCTTACAACCTCAGGCCATGTCTATACAATGGGTAGTCCTGTTTATGGCCAGTTAGGGAGTCCACAGGCTGATGGAAAACTCCCGACTCGTGTTGAAGGAAAGCTCTCCAAAAGTTTTGTGGAGGAAATAGCTTGTGGTGCTTATCATGTCGCAGTTTTAACTTCAAGAACTGAAGGTTTACACTTGGGGAAAAGGTGCCAATGGTCAGTTGGGGCATGGAGATACGGATGATCGAAATTCCCCATCCTTAATAGAAGCTTTAAAAGATAAATTAGTCAAAACAATTGTTTGTGGTAGCAATTTCACTGCAGCTATCTGTCTGCATAAATGGGTCTCAGGTATCGATCAATCGTTATGTTCTGGCTGCCTCCTTTCGTTTAATTTCAAAAGAAAAAGACACAATTGTTATAATTGTGGACTTGTTTTCTGTCACCCATGCACTAGTAAAAAGACTCTCAAGGCTTCCATGGCACCAAATCCAAACAAGCCTTATCGTGTCTGTGATAATTGCTTTGGCAAACTTGAGAAAGCCAGAGGAGGTGACTCTTCCTCTCATCCTTCTCTTAGTACCAGAGGAAATGTGAATCAGGGCCAGAACGAACTTGGTGAAAAGAAGGAGGAATTAGATTCAAGATCTTCTGTACACCTTGGAAGAATTTCTTCTTTAGAACCATCAGGAGAAATGGAAAGTGGATCTTCTATAAGAAACAAGAAACTAGATGTTAATAGTAGTCGTCTTTCACCCCTTCCTGAGGGAGTTTCTCAGTGGGATACACAAAACTCCAAATCAGTGGATCCAGTGTTTGGTTCATCCAAGAAATTTTTCTCAGCTTCTGTTCCTGGATCAAGAATTGTTTCTCGGGCAACGTCTCCGATATCAAGGCGGCCCAGCCCACCTCGTTCGACTACACCAACCCTACTCTGGGAGGACTTACCTCACCAAAGATTGTTGTGGATGATACTAAAAGAACGAACGATAGCCTCAGCCAGGAAGTTGTTAAATTAAGGACACAGTGGACAATTCTCCCTGATTTTCAATCAACACTTGTTTAAGTTGCTTGTTTACTCGCAGTAACTACCTTATTTTCACCCACGGAATTTTTGATCTTGTGGGGATGGATATTGGACTTGCAGGTGACAAATTAAAGAAAGCACTGCCACTAAGTTCCAACAAAAATCTATTTTCTTCTTGATTTTGAAACTTTAAACTAGAGTTTGAATTTAGTTCCTCTGTCATCAATTTGATTTATCCTTTGACTGAGCTATCATTCATCTGTGAAAAGCATGGGCAAGCATGAAATGTAACTTGGCCTGATCGGAATCAGGAACAAAGTAGAATTGAAGCCACACATGAGGCTGCTTGGCCCTAGACTTAGAAAGAGTAGGCGGTTCTATAGGATGTCAAGTAAACTGTAACATGGAGGTGCAAAGCTTGCATTTTAATTGTGGTTCTAAACTCTTCCTTTTCAGTTTGTGGACATGGTTGCAACTGCCATGTCTCAACTGAGAGACAAGGTATCAGCCTATCAGATATTCTGACCCTCAATATCTAGATACCTGGATCTCACTATACTGTGTCTTTGTGAGTATGCTTCCAAATTTGAAATGTGGGCCACAGAGTGGGTATAATTTCTCCACTCACCCCTTCCCTCCCACATGTTGAACCAAAGATTTACTCCATATTAAAGGCCAACACTTGGCTAGAAGGGCCACGTTGTCGGTGGTTTGTCCCTATTTCGAATATATTATGGTGCATTTATACACGAGTGAGCATTTGTTTTGTGGTAATAAAATGACAAGTTGAATGAGGAGAAATGTAGAACGAAGAACATTATGACTGTTATAAAATGTTTTCCTTGTTAGGATACAAGTGCATAACACTGTCGTGATTCTCCAAATTTCTTGGGCAATTGAAGCTAAAATGTTTCATAAGTATTCAGTAAGTGTCAACACCACAGCATGAGTTCGAGTACTGAATTCTTGACAAAGTTAAAGTGTGCAAATTGTACTGATTGAAAAAAGCGATTACTTTTTGAGATTATCATTGAAATGACCCTTGGTGTAAAGAACTGATTTTAGGCTTTTATGTACGTGAAAAAATTGTAGTTGAGATGTCCAGCTTAGAATAACTTTAAATTCCTCTTTCATTGACCTAATGCTTGGTCATTTGTGTATTTGTCTATATTGCCTCACCAATCTTTATCTCTCAGGTGGAAAATCTCACGCGAAAAGCCCAACTTCAAGAAATTGAACTGGAAAGAACAACTAAACAGCTAAAGGAAGCAATTGCAAGTGCGGAGGAGGAAGCTTTAAGATGCAAAACAGCAAAGGAAGTCACCATGTCGCTTACTGCCCAGGTAAAAGATGGATGTCAATGTGCATTCATACAATAATGTTTGGAGTTCTTTTTTGGGATTACAATCATAAATCTACATTAGTTGCATGCAATAGAAATATAGTAACCCCCACTACGCGTTGAAGAGTGGAAAGAATGGTTACGTGCCATGAGTTAATTTATTAATTCACTCACAAGAAGTTTGCTCAGTGCATCAGATAGATCCCAAACTGTCAGACAACTAATTAATTTGGGGTATGGCCTATGGTGAATAAACACGTGCTCTCTCCACAGTTGAAGACATGGCCTGAAGGTACCTCTGACGCACGAATTACCAAGCACATCTTTTCTGGCTCCACCGCTCATAAGTCCAATCCTACGAGCGAATGAAGTCAAAGGCACAAACGGCCAAACAAGACCAAATCTCAACCCCAGATCTCTCTAATGATAACACCAATAGTAACCGTAGTTAGTTCACAAACAATACATTTCAGATCGACAATAAAAATGAAGCAAAGAGAGATGGAATCGCGTGTGACAATGAATGGTTGAGCAAGATGAAGCCTGTGTAATTACACCACACCTACAAGGTCAAGGACTCTAAACAGTCGGTTCAAGGTACAGCTTTTCAGCCATTTTCTTTTCATGTAAACAAGACAAATATGTTTCTCATTAACCAGAGTTCAACATGATATCAATGGTGAGTCATGTCTTTATCCAATTAAGAAACTAGTGTCCTCTTTCTGATGGTACATTAAGAGTCAGAACTTAAGTGCTACCGAAAGAGCTCCGTTGTTCCCCCCCTTTGTCCCACTTAATTGATTGTGCCTTCTGTCAAGCTTCCCTGAGTATGAGTGAGGTAATATTCCTTACAATCACCGAGTGATTCTCAAGAATTGACATCGCATACTTTCACCTGGGGTAAAGAAAACTTTAAGTGGTCATGGAACGGTTATTGAGAAAACAAGCAAACAATGGGGGCAAGACAGGGCAAAATAGGAACATTACATTACGCAATGACAAGGTCAGTGTTGGCGTGAAGCGAGGACTTGACTCATTGAGAGAGACCATATATGGTAGTAATCATCTGTAAATGAAACGATGATATTGTCCAAATTACAGCTTGACTTACTGAGAGATCATACTAATTCATTAGATTTGGCTTCCGGCAGTTGTACAAGTTTGAAAAGGTATTGTATATAGAAGAAGAGAAGTTGATTTTGTTCCGGAACTTGCATTTGTCACTTGATTTTACGTCCATTTTTCCGAGATCGCGCCGTGTGGCGTGAAAGTGAGAAATGAAATTCGAATAGTTGCAACTGGGGTCCATTATAAATGCATAAACAATTATCTGCAGATATTTTCTCTCTAACGTTTTTACAATCATTCCGTCAGATAAATAGCCTGTTACACAATAGAGGCAAATCCATTGGGATCTTGATTAGTTTCTAAAATGTGATGCTCATGACTGACAGAAATATGAATTGATGTCCGGAAGCATAAGCTGGAAAAAGACCCATTAAGGGTAAGTTCCTTAATCAAATGACAGTAGCCAATATATGGTAAGGAAACACCACGGAGAACCTATGAGTCCACTTCATAGAATTATTCAAAACTATTCATTCTGGAAAACATTATTGCAAATACAAATTGGATACGATGTACTCTCTGAATACTATGGTAACTCACATCCGTGTCATTCGAAACCAATTGAACAAATCACTATCGACTTTTTTTAAAATACAGGTGGAAGAATGATAAAACCTCCGCCGTCAGTTACGCTCATTCACTAACACTAGAAACATCCCAGTTCCTTCACCTCTACGAGTAATAGGTAACATCATGGGCAAGAAAACGAAAATATAATTCGTTCAAATGCGTGAGATTATCCCTCAAATCGACTTCCCGATATTGGTTAAAGACTACTTTGAACCTCGTCTTAAAACCTTACAAGTAAATGGCATACGAAGAAAGTCCAGGAGCCTTGAAATAGAGTAAGAAATATGAAAAAGCTGTGAGCACCAAAACAAACGATATCCTAATAAGTTATCTTCACCGAGACACAACGTAACGGCTTTCTCATAAATGGAATACGAACCCGCATCAAATAATTCCTAAAATAACCTATATTGTGTTATAGTGTGTAACTTTTCCAAAGCATCGAAAAAATGCAAAAAAGATAAGCAAATGATTAAGTGAAGAATTGCAAGATCAATCAAAATTTCTAATACGGCGATATCTAGGGACAAATGAATCACCATTGCTTATCACGCGGAACAAATCAATCAAGTCCCAATGCAAGAATTTCATATTGATGTTCCTAAACTTTAAGCAGTAAGTAAATGACAGGAAAACTAAGATATAACTAGAATATAAACTAAGAAGCTTAAATCAGATCTTGGCAGAACACAAACGGGATGTCTTCTCCTCGCTACGAAGCCCCCAACATAGATACCTGCAGCAAAGGTTACAGTTGTAACGAGTGTAGCCATAACCAAATTGATTCCTGATGTTTTCTGCATATTCTTTTGAATCCTCCTATTCCTTTCCTTCATTGTTTCCTTTATTTCATCATCTCTGTTCTGTATAATATTCATAAATTTTCCGAGTAAGAGACTTTGAGACTTCAATATTGCTTGCAACAAAGAAAGAAGTTGAAAACAAATATTTTCCAAGTAAGAGACTTCGAAACTTCGATATTGCTTGTAACAAAAAAGGAAATTGAAAACAAATATGTACGTAGTAGATACTTTGTTTCACAAAGGAACCAGCGAACTAATAAGTTGAGAAGAAAAAAGTGTGCCAAATTTTGGAGATAATATTTGACTCCTATCAACAGGGCGAAGCCAGATGTAGCTTTGGTGGCTAAAATATAATATTATAATTTCTGGGACAAGTCAAGGTTAAAAAAAAATAACAAAAAAATAAGGTTTGGCTTCCAAACATTACTCAATTCCTAGTTTTCGAGAAAATTATATTTTACACACTCTAGCTCATGCACAATTTGCGTTCCAAATTATCAAACTCTTGTCGTTAAGCGCTTAAGATTGTACCACGTAATTAATGTGAACCAATTGGTAGTTTGTGGACAATGCGGTAAGTTTGGTATATAGTTGAGAGTGTAGATTGTAAGAAAATGTGGTTCCTAGTTAGAGGTGCAAAACATACTGTCCCCTGTTGTTCCAGTTTCAATGATTTAGTCAATATGGTCCTCAATATGATGCATGAGATCTTTCCGTCCATATCTTTGTTAATCCATTGACGGAATATGCTGACATGTCAGCATTGTCCAAGTGTTTAAAAATAGACATGTCAGCGTATTTCGTCAGGGGATTCACGGAAGTATGGATGAAGGGACTCCAGTGCATCATATTGGTGGTTACAGTGACCAAATCGTTGAAGTTGGAATTAGAGGGACCAATTTATAATAAAGGAAAACCATATGGACCTTTTAGATAATTTCGCCTTGAAAAAAAGTGCATTGCAATTCTCAGTTCAAGGAAGAAATTTATTAAATCAGAAAACATAACAAAAAGACAAAAAGTACTCTCCATATAATATATTAGCATAAAAATAGAGAAAGAAAGAATGAAAGACTATTTTCTTGAATTTTTCTTACTTTTTTCAGAAAAGGGGAAAATAAAAAGACACAGAATGAGTCTTGATCTTATGTCAAACAAATCGTTTTGTGAAGAAGCAAAAAAAAAAAACACCTAATACACCAGTTGTTTAACCGTTTTCTTTAGATTTCTTAATCCTACGTTAAAGGTAGCCTTGTGATGACAACTTGAGTGTAAGTCTGTCCTTTACCGGTCCTTATGGTCTAGTGAGAAATTAAAACGTGGGTGGTTGGAAAGCCATGTCTAGGCAGTTTTGACCTTTTTTTCTCTTACAAGCCAAGCTCACTTTAACATGAAACACAAGTTAGACAGCCTTCCTCCTGTGTTGAGTCAGCACCCAAAAAATAAATAAATCCATGAAAAAGTAAATAGTTTTTCTTTGAGCCCAAGAGAAAATATTGCTTATCGAAAAAGTTACAGCCTGCCAAATTCATTAAGGTCTTGTCCTTGAAGGCCAATACCGTATCGACTCTAGGTGACTGCGAGTGCAATGCATAATGGAGAAAAAGACATCAATTGGTGATGAAGAGGGGTGTTCCTGTCGACATCCTTTTCATTCAAAAGATTGCTCAGAGAAGACTTTCTTAGGATGATTCGCACAATAGAACTTCCACGATGGCCGGCCAATATGGCATTATGGAGTGCATTGCGGCCTCTGTTATCAACTAGTTCGCAACAATCAAGACAACTTGCTATGATCACTAGTGTTATCATCCTATTACCCCGATCAGCTGCAATATGAAGAGCTGTCCTACCCATTGCACTTCTTAATCCAATGTATTCAAATTTAACAACTGTTTGTTGACTCAGACGATTTCGAACGAATATCAGTGCTATGAACGATCCAACTTTATGCTCTATATACTGGGGGCTATCGAAAGTTGCCAAAAGTTTAAAACTAAGTAAATATGAAATACAAAACATGCCATTAAAGAGATAGAAACAGGTAAGGATATTCAAACAATGATAAAGAATGTACTTTAACCAAATTACAACCATCAAAAATATAATAGTCGACACATTAATAATCATACGGAGGGCACGACCAAAACTTAAAAGATCATAACATAAATCTAATCATAGTATAAAATTATAAACAACTGAGAAGTTAAACAAATAACTCATGGCATTAGACTTATGAGCATGCAGAGCGTTTTCCAAGGAGCAACAATAAGCTTATTTACAAAATGTTGCATAATTACAAAAGCGAATGCTATGTCTCTCTCACTGCCATGAAGGAGACCTCTCACGCATACAACAGACATAAATCTGGGTCTCTGGACGTAACTTTTCCACGCAGCTTAAAGTGATCTCATCCAGATTCACAAGGGCCTGTTTGTCTTGTTTTCCTAAGCATCTCCTGAACTGGTTAATTCTGCTTTGGGTATGATCAGAAGTCGTCACTAGAATCAAAAAATCCAAAGAAATGATGTCCATACTTGCAATATGCATAAGATTCACCTTGCATCGGTTGCCGAATATAGGGACACTACGGGAGAACCTTTCACAAAGTTACTGTGATCATCCGTATCGTTTCGCCAGGGTCAGGTATATATGAAATTTGTGTTTTCAGTAGGGTCGGTAAAGATGGTCTAAGGGTCTTGATATCTTTGAAAACAGTTGAATTCCAGCGCGACAATGTTAAAAGCATGATCATATTACAATATGAGTCCTGTGCGTCCGCGGTAGTAATTCAAGATCTTGTGCGTTCAGTGGAACGATGTCCTCTAGGCAGCTTGAGTTCGATCCGGTCGGTCTGGTGTCGGCGTTCAAGATAAATTAATTAGTCCAGACTTCGGTGCATAAATACAAATACAAATGCACAACACGTTACAAGAAAGAATAAGGAAAATGACAAAAAATCCAGCCACCTACATAAGATAAACCAATCACCTATACAAAACCAAGAAATTTACTTATTGCATGCCTCTCGTTTTCATTTTAGGCCATGAATATCCTCCGGGTCTAAAATTAATGTGGGAACATTAACAAGCGACGGGACTTAATAGATAAAAGTTTTGGGGCGATTAATATATGTTATCGTATAACAACGAGAAACCGGCGGATATAAACAAAAAAAGATAAGTGTGGCCGATACGACAAAAAATCAAGACCCAAAGAGAAGGTCGATGTCGGAAATCCTAAAGATAAAATTGCCTTTCTTGTGATCAACACGTACCGACGGATGCTGGATGTGTATAAGAGAATGCAACCAGGTAAGATATAAACACACACAAAATAGAAAAGGCCAACCAATATTCTTTCTTGGTCTAGACGAGACTTAAATAGTACCATATGATATCAAACTCACTCTAATACTTAGTCAGAACAAATATCAAACTCACTCTAATACTTAGTCAGAACAAATATCGACTTCATCAAAACCTGCAACCAAATCACAGCACTCAGAAACTCCCATAAAATTATTCAAAACCTGAAAATAAATCCTTACACCTGCAATCCAAACTCAAACATATAAAAGAGAGAGTCTCACATAAGCCGTGAGCTTGGCTATCAAGATAACTAGTTGAATCCGTTGTGAAGAGCGATGCGATGAATCAGCCCGCTTTGTGTCTTCAGATGAATATGCTAAGGTAGATTAATACTCGGACTTGCGAGAAAAAGACCACAATATGAATATAAAAAGAAGAACAATTAAGAACTCACAGTACAGAAAAGAAGGGCCTGGAGGGGATGGCTCAGGATGAAGAGCAAGGAAAGGGTCTGTCCCAATATTATATGTGAGTGTGGACCAACAGTCGAAAAATGGAGATAGAAAAAGCTCTTGAAAAGGCTGCAAAATGCATACATGACTATGGAGGCCACTTTCACAACTTCGAAGATCTATCAGGGGCTATGTTGTTTTCAGTAATTCTCTATAGTTGAAGTCAGGAAAGCAGAATAGCAGGTCCAAGTCATGCTGCCGAGCAGAATATAACCCTTCTAACCTCAGAGAGCAGTGCTCTCACGCTTGACTAGATTTCGCCTGTGCATCCTCAAACCAGAGCTACTTCTCTGCGATATTCAAGCGCAAATTAGCAGACGCTTTCACAACGCAAGCGAACAGCATAAGCTGAGCATTTTGTCGAGACAGGCTGCTGGATACAACATTCCACATCCCACGAGAAGAGGAGTAGAGATATTCCTACAAACGCCATCACTGGGCTAACCCAAATTCCATTCTGAGTCCAAGATGGGCCTCCAACATTTAGTGCCTCTGGAGGGATCACAAGATTACCTACACCAGAGCTCCTCCTAATCCGAGCAAACAATGTATAGTCAACCAAAAAGCTTAGGACATAATTGTCTATTTACTTATCTTATGTCTTACTGCTCTCTTGTAGATGAATAAGGAATGTTAGGGTAGATATAAGATTATTTGCGCTTTTTTGTAGTGCTTAATTAATCAATAGGAATGAGATTTCTCTCAAGTTCTGAGCAAAGTGATTGATACAGTATTGACGTATTAGAACAACCTGGTCCTGGCAACGTGGGACTGCTGCAGGCGGAGTCCCGTCACTCTCAAGGATAAATATAGTAAAATATAATGACAACTAAACAGAGGACCAAAGAGTAAGACAAGCTCTCTGACCCTAACGATTGGGAGATAAAGGAAATACTTTGAGAATCTGTTTTGCTTAGGCAAAAAATGGTTTACAGTTTGGGAGATAAATAATGAAGCCGAGTTATTTTTGGATCTAAACTTCATGGATTTAATTGGAAGTAAGTGGTAGTTGGAATAGCATTGTCAAGGATGACTTTGAAAGTTCTTGGTCTCCCCACTTGCCCGTACTCCCCAAGAGTGCTTGATTATCATGCCAAGGGCCAAAAACAAAAAAAAGTAGAGTATTGTTCCCTTTAAGATAGTTGCAATAGTATCAACTATTACACAATACCATTGATAATTCCTCTCAGATCATTATATTTACGCGGGATGAAAAAGCTTAGTTTATGGTTGTATAAAGCTCACTCTACACATTATTTTTACTAATCTTTTTTTTTGTTCTAACAGCATCTGCACCCATCAACATAGAGAGTTTGAGACATATAATTCCAACTAATAAATTAGAACATACACCTTTTCACTACGAATGTGAATAGTGACAAAAAATATTAATTTTAATCGCCAAAAAACTCAATGATTATAATGATAATAAATCCTATAAAGAATTGATAAACAATTAACGCATTTACAATGATAAAAAAGTAATCTAGAATCAAAGGGGTAGAATAGTTGAAAATGTCAAAGTAGAATAAAATAAATAATAGACGAGGCAGAAAGTATAAAAACGTGTAATCGATTCATAAAACAAAAATAGTCGATGTCCATCGCTCAAAAAAAAAACTAGTGTATTAAAAATCATTGCTGAGTTTTTTGAAAAGTCTGATGGCATTTCTAATATGTTGGCCAAGGTGAACGGATTCAACCGTGAACGGTGAATGGTTTGCTATATATTTAGTTGGGCTCCGATTTTCTGAAAATTTTAAAACCATTCTGAAGAAAAAAAGTAAGGACTACTAAATGAAATTTACATATGAGAAGTCAATACAAATGTAATGAAGATAGATGTACGATATAAGCTCCAGCCAAATTTTATCTACTATGAAATGAGATTGATCACCCATACACAATAATTAATGAGAGCCCAACGGCATATAGTATAGTATATCATCGAACACTATATCTTTGTTAGTACGCATAACTATGCCAAACGTGCCTGCGCCTCCAAAAACTTTAATAAGAGCAAACAAGCAAATTAAGTCCTAAAAAATGGGTAAATTCATTTCATCCCTGAATAAGGTATTTACATTGCACTAACACAAACCACAATACGGGATGCACACAGAAAGATTTGTAAATAATGAGAATGACAGAAGGAACAATATGTTGTAATAAATATAATAAAAAGACAAAAATAAAAAAATAGAAAAAAGAAAATAAAATAAAATAAAAAAAAAAAAAAGTATCGTATTCTAATCTAAACGCAGAGATACAACACGTGGCGTTTTTTGCAATTTCTCATCACTAAGAAATCAACATGTAATGGTGAACGAAGGTGACAATGGGCAGTTAAGAAAGTTGAACTAACTCACTGAAGTAAGAATAATAATATTTCAAATTATTTTAACCCTTATATAAATACCAGCAAGGCAACACTCTTAATATATAAACATAGTCATTTTTAGCCTATCCACATCACATTACCAAAATAAGGAAATAAGAAAGACGGTGGAATGCTTACCAGGCATAGCAGAAAAATTACCTTAAAACAAATTGAAAAAAAATACAGCACACAAAACTTGGCGGAAAATTTAACTATTAATATCGATAGACACCAGAATAGGGGCTCACAGAAATTTGCAAAAAAATTAAAGTAGACGTGCAGTTGCATTATTTCGCAACTCTTTTTTCCTTAAGGAAGGAGATAGGGATAATAGAATTCTTAATAACATTATGATGCTGAAGAAGCAAAAAAAAAAACAGAGGTATTTTTTGTACTGTGGGGGAGGGCCTAGAATAAAATTCAAAACCAAGGAGGGACAATGGCCGCGACGAGCAAGACAAGCAACGCGTAGTGATAGCTTTTAGGACAACAGCATTTATTGTAGCGGGCGTATGTAGCCAACAACACTTAAGCGCACTAACTTGTGTACATTTCATTAGTGTAGCAGCATAATCACCGACAGCGAAACAAGTTATAGACGACCTAACTGTGGACAATCATTAGTAGCGGGACAGATCCATCCAACAACACAAGCGACGCTAATTTGTGGGAAAAATGACTTCAGTCATATTGTACCGCATAACCACAAACACTATAAGCGCACCTAAACGGACACAATGAATGAAGTGTGACGCAAACCTCGAAGGAATGCCAATTACCGTATGCTTACAATATTGGACAGATTTATATAAGAAATGAAACATTGTTTTAATAAAAAATTTAGTGCTCTTCATTAGACCGACATACGTCTTTGTGTCGCGGATACAAGAAGCAAGGACAAAGATGGTAATAGAGTAATTATTTCTTAGTAGTTCTTTATTATATTATCAAATGTCACTGAAGTATTTTTAAAAAACATCTGTTTCACTAAATATAAGAGAAAAAAAATAAGTACTAGAGACTTTAAAGCCATTTTCATTAATACGCCCCCAAATAACCTCAGCTTCAAAAAATCTTCTGCCCTAAAATTTCTAATTTCATTCCCGAGATTGTATGAGTTCAGTTACATTACAAATTTCTACTGTACGAAGCAATCCTATGGTACGAAAGCGTAATTGGTTATGGTCCTCTTTGTCTGGTCACTACTGGTAATATTCTTAATTCTTAGGATTAGAAGCAATCAGAAGGAATGGATAAGTTGGATTGCAAATTTTTTTTTCGGAAACTAATCTTAAGGATGTGTTTGCTAGCTACAAGTTCTATAAAGAGTAACGATTGCAATAAAAGATTAATGACAATGATGAATAAAGCAATTCCAAATATACAATTTATATTTAATCAAGAAATTATTGGCACAAAGTAAAGAGATATGAGAAGAAAAATAAACACAAGATTTTTAGGTGGTACAGCAAACCTGCCTACGGCTACCCCTCAAGCTCTTTTACCGAGCCTTAAGGTTTCTCCACTATACTCCCTTCAACATAGCGAAATGTTTTCTTACACTTGAGCTTGAGAAACACCGTCTCAATCTTTCGAAGGATTTTGAGAACAATCCCTCCAAGACTCCTTCTTCGATGAGCGCACCACGAAAGGAAACAAGAAATTACCTCTTTAAAAGGTGAAAAAATTGAGGTATAGATAGGATGGACCATCAAGAATTCTTGATGGATGTAATACAATAAATTTATCCTAAGCTTCACACGTGCGATAACAGGATGTAAGAGTTTTGATTATATGTAAGATGTGAAAGTAGGATTCATGAGGCCATGTTGGTTATTGATAAAAGACATTTTTTTATTAAAAATATGTTTATTAGTCGAAACATGAGTTTTTCAACACACAAAAGATTTCAATCACCATTTAAAGATTTTCTTTAATCATTGGCTCTCAATTCTGCTGTGAAAGAACACAAAGAATAAATTTTTTTTATTTACAAAAGACTGATAAAAATTTTGCTACAAAAACGTCCCCAAAACTTACATTACTCCAAGTTCCAAGAAGAAAAGACAAAAACATTCTTCTTCAAACATAATGACCCACATTACAGGACAAAACATAAAAAGCAACTCAAAATTGGTCTATTATACATCAAAAATACTTCAAAACCAAACCGCAAACATACCATAGCATCAAACCCGACCTGGCAATAGAAAATGCCAAGTACAACAGTTATGAACTTAGGAGTTTAATAGCACCGAGTAAAGAAAACTAGCCCGTCAAGTATAATAGCTATAAAATAAAACCCAAGGGGGGGGGTTGAAGTGGTTTAATGTAATTGAATAAATTTTTAAAATATATTGTGTGAGCATTAATATTTTTTACGATTATATGCATGATGAATATTCAGAAGGCAATGAATATGAGTGAAAAAAAAAGAAAGATAAGTTAAGAGATGACTACGTATTGTTTTTAGGTGTCGACCAATCGCTTCCTCGTCACGTATCCCAAGGCTTATTTACTTCCTGGCTTTTTTCAACTATCTTTCAATAGTAAATGACACCTAGCTTCGGGTGCAAGGACTGCGGTACAAAGCGTGTTTTTTCTTCCGAGCCACGGCGTTTAACTTTCAACAAGTCCTGAAACCACTAGGGAGTTGGTCTCTCTACTCTACAAAGAGAAAATTTTTACCCAGCACCAAGCGTTTACAAAGAATGGTAAAAGAATTCAAACGATTTCTAAAGCGTAAGAGACAATAAGACAAATGCACAAATGAACAAAGTATGTAAAAAGTGAAGTATAGCAAGGAAAAATCTCCAGTTGAGTAGTACTTCTCTCTTCTTCAATGACTATTCCTCTCTAGGAGATAGGTCAAAGTGATTAAAATTGGAATCTAGATAAATTGTTTGTTCTCTCTTCCTAGTACCACATTGGGGGACTTCAACGGTCATCTGGAATTTTTAAAAAGAGTCGTTGGAGGGAGCTGTCAAACAATATATGGATTGCACAAAAATCGTGTATTGGCATAACAGCAAGTGATCGGAAGAGCCTGGGAGTGCAGTGTTACGACTTCATTCATTACCCGAGGTAAGTACGCAATTGACTGTCATATCTGATCCCCCTGTGAAAGCCGGAAAGGTGTATCTCGTTATCAGTCTAAGTCATTATAACGAGACTAGTTCGAGGTGCGTTCGAGTTGTTTTTTACCATTCTTTGAGCTCCTATGGGTCCAGTAGTCCAGGTGTGTCGGGTTCACTGAGGCTTTTCTTAGATCCTGAGAACTCTAATTCGACCCCGAGGTCCCGAATGTCTCTTGTCCTACTTCAGTTTTCGAGTCCATGCGATGAATTGTCGTGGTGTCCGGGGACATTTCCTTACTATTCAGAGTGCTGTCAAACATGTTGAGGCAATATTCATTCCGACGCCTAACAACATGGCCTGAGAATGTCATTAACTCAGTCACCACAACATTCCAGAGTCCAAATACCGAGGCCCAATTACATCTCGCGGAGTTCAGGCATTAGACAAATGGACTGAGTCGCTTCGTCGAAGACAGTGCACAGTGCGACATGTATACGATGCTGAAATGAGATTATTATGTTTTTCAGCAACTTGTAAGGTGTGTTCACTGTCTCAATCATGCTTTAAAACATACAATAAAACACCTGGGTCATTTAGTTATGAAGGGAGTTAATTGATTTTGAATACAGTTTTTATAGATGGATAGCTCTCAATTCTTCTGAGATAACTGTTAAGATGATTGACAGGTAAAATCTAGACATCCAAGAACTAAACTCTGTGCATAAAAAAATAAGAAATTTTGTCAAAAGCACTTGGGGAGAACAAGCAGTCAGGG